>BQNB010089664.1:0-27349 GCA_026074375.1 Tanacetum coccineum
AATAACTATGCAGCAAGCACCACTGTCTATAATAGAGTTCAATTTTATTTGATTAAGCATATTAAGTTCAAAAAAGCATCCAGAAACTATCCATGAAAAGCACCATTGTCATACTTCAATTTCTATTGTTCACCTTTGTTTTTACAATAACTTATAATTGAATGTTCGGCTATGGGTTTAGGTCGCAACGCAATCAAAGGGTCAGGCTAAGCTGCATTTCAAGACATCGACAAATAAAGATGTGGTGTCTATAAGATCGTTTCAGTTGACTCCTCCGAAGAGGGTGTATAAGGCGATTTAATAACAGTAATTCGTAACAACCTTATTGTGGTTCCAGGAGGCTATGTATTTGGGCTGTATTCCGTCCCAGGTTTGTTTAATCTGTTTTTCCGATGATATCTTCAAATATAGTACTTCGCAAGATCGAAATCGTAAGAACGAATAGATAGCGTAAGATCTTATAAATATGTGATTTTTTAATAGCAATTGTTAAAAGAAACCCAGACTAGCAATAATATGTGATTTTTTAATAGAAATTGATAAGGATCTAATGGAAAGCTTCTATAAAAGCTTTCAGATGAGGTGATTAATAATGATATATATATTTGTGATTGTTATTAGTAAAACATTGTAATTATATTTCATTTTGTGGCAGGATCTATATCAATACGAGAATAACGTTGATCCTGAAACAGCCAGACATTTTTGGAAGAAAGGGCTAAAATAAGATTTAGAGGCTTGTGGGTAGTAGTTAGAAGAAACTAAAAAGAAGACAGGTAGTACCAACCCTACTCATTGGAGATTGGTTTGCCCTGAAGTCGTAAACGAAGAAGTTTGGGACGGGATCCTTGCATCATGAATGATAGAAAAATGAAAGAAACGTTGTTACTGGCTATGCAGTTATCTCGGTCAGATTTCGAATATCGTTCAAGGACCGAGATTTGAAATATCGGTTATCGCGGTGAGATCTCAATACACCAACACGTTGGCGGCCGTGTAAACTTACATACATTTAAAAAAATGTTATCCAGAATTTTCTTTTGACCATGTTGCATATGCATAGGTTGTAGCTGATGTTAATTCTTTAAAACTTAATATTTTTTTTGACCTTTAATTTTAAAGATATTATAGTTTAGGATTAATGTTATCAACTGGACAGCAAGCATGAAGAATTTAGCTTGCCAAATTATGTTGTTGCTGGAATATAAATTAGATGGCCCTTGTGAGGTGGGTGAGTTAGAGTGGACACAAAATAATTTTTATAATTGGTGAGAGCATATAATATAATATATAAATACTGATATACTATATATAAATATATAATTCTATATAAATCTATTAGGCAATAGTTAGAGTTGTTTTCAGTGTCATAATTCATAACATAAGAAAATGTTTCAACGTAATAGTGTAATGGATAGAGAGTTCTAATAAATTACAATACGTTACACATAATGAATCTTATCTTACGCCAAGGCATTCTAGAGTTGGTAAGACGCCAATCCTAAATGCATTGATGACCTTTCTTGGTTTAATAAAGCACCTGGTCCTATAGGAACTGTTAAAAAACTTACCAGAACCAAACCAAAAGTGAGATAGTGATTTACGACGCCTTTATAGGCAAAAATAATCATGACATGGATTGGTAGTCTATGATTATGCTGTGGACACGCTTATGTCTAAATGTAGAGGTGGAGGAGCATAGTCTAGGGGATCTTAATGAACCCACTAGCTATAAAGCCGCGATGTTAGATTCTGAATCTAATAAGTGGATCGATGCTATGAATGCGGAAATACAATCCATGATAGACAATATGGTATGGGTCTTGGTCGATCTTCCTCCTAATTGTAAGACTGTTGGGAGTAAGTGGATTTTTAAGAAAAAGACTGACATGGATGGTATTGTACACACCTATAAAGCTCGTCTTGTAGCAAAGGGTTATACTCAACTCTACGGGGTTGATTATGAAGAAACGTTCTCACCCGTCGCTGACATTAGAGCTATTAGGATTCTCATATCTATAGCGGCATTCTATGATTATGAGATATGGCAAATGGATGTAAAAACTGCCTTCTTAAATGGTTATCTTGATGAAGACATTTATATGGTACAACCTGAAGGTTTTGTTAATCCAAATTATCCCAGAAAAGTATGCAAGCTTCAAAGATCTATTTATGGTCTTAAGCAAGCATCAAGAAGCTGGAATAAAAGATTTGATGAGGAAATCAAAAGGTTTGGTTTTGATCAAAATCTTGATGAGCCATGTGTATATCAAAAGGCTAGTGGGAGTAATGTTACATTCCTCATCTTGTATGTTGATGACATAATCATCATGAGAAATCACATTCCAAGTTTACAAAGTGTAAAAGATTACCTTGGAAAGTGTTTTGCTATGAAAGATTTAGGAGAAGCAGCATTTATTCTTGGAATCAAAATCTACAGAGATAGGTCAAAGCGATCAATTAGACTTGGTCAAAATGCTTACATAGATAAGATCTTAAAGAGATATAAAATGGATAATTCCAAACGTGGTCATATCCCCATGCCTAAAGACTTGACTTGAACAAAACACAAGGTGATTCAACACCTAAAGAGGTGAAGCATATGCAAAATGTACCTTATGCTTCTGCTGTGGGTTTTATTATGTATGTTGTAAGATGCACTAGACCTGATGTTGCATTCGTGCAAAATATAACAAGCCAGTTTTAACAGAATCCTAGTGAACTTCATTGGACTACTGTGAAAAATATTCTTAAGTATTTAAGAAATACTAAAGATATGTTCTTGGTTTATGGTGGAAATCAGGAAGCTGAACTTTGAGTTGATTGCTATTGCGTTGCTGGATTTAAGACTGATAGAGATGATACAAAATCTCAGACAAGATATGTCTTCATTTTGAATGGAGGCGCAATGGACTGGAAAAGCTCCAAGCAAAGTACTACTGTAATGTCTACTACAGAATCTGAATACATAGCTGCTTCGGAAGCTGCGATAGAATCTATTTGGATTAGGAAGTTTATTTCAGGGCTTGGTATAGTGCCAACAATAAACGAGCCTATTAGAATGTTTTGTGATAATTCAGCCGTACTTCATTTTGCTAATGAGCCAGGAGTTCAGAAAGGCGCCAAACACTACCATAAGAGATATCATTATGTTCATGAGAGTATTGCACTAGGCGAAATAAGATTCCTTAAAGTTCACACAGATGACAATCTGGCTGGTCCTTTTATGAAGGCTTTAAATCAAATCTTCTCAACATGCTAGTGAGCATAGGACTTTGTTTTAGCTATAGTTTCAGTTGATTCTGTGTTTAGTATTTTGATAACGGGATGTTTAAACATCTTTTTATGATAATGATACTTGGATATTATTTGTTATATATATATCTTTAAATGTGTCATACTATCTGCATTTTAAAAATCATAAATAATAAACGTTATTAATTCAAATTAATCATTTGTCAATTAACAATAAAGAAATATTGTTAAATTAAGACAATACTGAGTGATCGTAGATATTGTAGATAATAAGGAATTGCCACTCAAATCTACATGATAGTCATAAGATGAATATAGGAGTTTCACCGCCCCACAAAGAATATCAATTTTATGGATCGCGTCATCAAGTGAATCTTGTACTGATTTTATTTACATATATCCTTAGACTTGAGGATCTCAAGTAGGTTTAACAAATGTGGTTATTACCTTCTTGATATAGTTTACAGTGTCCTGTATAAGGTAAACTAATAAGGGCTATGGCATGATGGTTTTTATTGCCACATGAATACTAGACACTTGTAGTCATTTAGAAATTTTTTTTATTCCTTCAAATTGCGAAAGAAGATACCACTTAGGCCCCTCAAGACATAACAGATGTGTGTATGGCCGTACCTAAAAACTCATGTAGATATGTCTCATTGATTTTCAATAATCTTGGTTACTTCATATATGAGAAACAAAATCGTTAAATAATGGAATGACATTGATCCATATCTATTTATTATACCATGGTATTCTCAAGAACAAAGGGATTGTAAATTAACAAATCATTTTTCATACTTGCCAGAGTGAAACCATACTTGAATATTTTGGGAGCATTGGCGTGTTGCTAGACGCTTACCAATGTTATTGTATTATTTACATGTCCAAGTGGGAGCTGTTGAAATATGTCCATCGTAAATAATATATATCCGAATTATTTATTCGAGCCTAAGGGGACGCACACGTTAATACGTAAACAACGTTTAATGTATGTTTTAATAAACGATCAATTAATATATTAGTTAAATGTTTAATAGTTAAACATTAAGGACTAATAAGTAAAAACTGAATAAAAGAAGGGGGCGATTTGCCCCTCTCCTTTTCCTAGTCGGTTGAGAACTCCACTCCTTGTAGAGGTGGGAAAGCTTAGCCTATATAAAGAGGGTTTTGGGTTCATTATTAACATAAAACACTTGAGAATATCAAAACCCTAATCCTCTTGCTCTGCTTTTCTTGCTCAGAGGTTGGGGACCGATCCTAAAACACCACTAGGGTCTTCGGATTTTCTTGTTCTTCCCTTGGCACGATCGAAAGAAAAGAACCCACATGGGTGTTCCTGAGTTTGGAGTTGTAGTTTCACACCCTCAAGAAACACGAAGGTTCCGCTCGTTTTAGTTGATAGTCAATCTACGATGATCGTTTGGTTAAACACTACTAGTACTAGCATCCTATCGTTGTTTTGCTAAGAACTTTAAAGTGCGTTGGAACACTAAGGGAATCATACACTTGAATTACTTTCAGTGGTAACGCTGGTGTTATACATACCTATAGAGAAGACAGGTGATAACGTTACCTTGTCGGTGTATCGTTTTCGTGCTAAAAGGTATAACAATTCTTCAATCCTTGTTAATTAATGATTCTAACATTTGATCTTTAATTTTCTCGCGTCGTACCTTATCGTGTTAATTAATTGGTTAATTAGATCGTAAAACCCAACATATTCAAACATGTAATGGTGTAAAATTTTGATTAATCTTGTCTATACTAGATTCCATTCCAATAATCCCATCCTTCTGTTGTCCCATTCATAAAAAACAAGCACTTTCGTTCATTTCATATCCACATTGTTTTTCCCATTTGAACTCGAGTTTTAACCATTTTGTAGGGCTAGACTCATGGAGCCCATAAAAAAAAAGATACCTAGTTGTTATATTGAAGGATCAGGTCCATTGCAGCAACGAGCTAGAACTATCAATAAGAATGTTAACTTGGACTTCACTCTGAAACGATATTGTCGCCTATATTCACTCATTTCTAACACTGACTTCCGGTTTATCAGTATTTGGTCACATACAAAAAAACTTGAATATCTCGTGAACGTGTTTTCAGTATTCGGAGCCACATAAACAACTGTGAAGTAGCTCTCACATTATCCATATTTTCAAGTGCATCCGCCTGGCAAGGTCCATAAGAGTCTCGGTATTAAATGCATGCGGTAAATTAGTAGCTTGACCCGAGGGAGTAGTGGGTCCCATGTTCCCGGGCTTATTTGCGGGCTGAACAGGGGTACCAATGGACTAGGCCAAATATGGAGCAGTCAATGGGCATGTTGGAGTGGATACGGGCGAGACAGTTTGTAGCCCCTAGCTTAAGCAGTACATAGTATTATGGGTTGGGCATGCTATGTGGAAACAGGTGGGTAATATCGAGCCAAGTGTGGCACGTTGGTGTTGACCGGTGTGATAACACCATAGCGATGGAGTATTACCAGCAATAATGTTTTTAACACCCCATATTTCCTAATCGATGAAGCAGTTTTAGTCAAAAGATCATTGGTGGGGCATTTTGCATTCATTGTAAACAAGGTTAATGTCCGATATCACATGACCCTTGTGAGGGTATGGAAAATTGAGTTTATTGTGTCGTGGTTTTAAGAGGGTATTCTAGGGTTGGCTTATGTATAAAAAAACTGTGGTCGATATGAAACATTATGGTAGGATATTACTGAGAACCAATTCGTGACCTAGCACGAATAACAACTTTTCGTGACCTCTGTAACAGCTCACGAAGTAACCAAAGTAAAAAAACTGTCAGTGGAATTTATGACCTCAGCAAAAATCACACACACAAGTTACCAAAATTTAAAAGATGAAAGAACGCCGACTGCGTTGTGGATTTGGTATGAGGGTTTAGTCTAGGCATCGATACCATGTACATATGTAGACAAAAAGTGTATATCTGTTCTTGCATATCATCATACGTCATAATTACAAATACAAGTACCAGATAATTCTAGATGTGGGCTTGAGCCCAATACAAATACACATCTTAATATTACGGGCTAACAAGTTAATATGTTGGGAAAATGAAGATATAAAGGACTAAACTCACTATTTATTCTAACACATATAAGAATTAGTACATAGCCTTTTCGGTATAATACAAAAACGCGGTATAGAAAACTAGGACAAATTCTACTCAGACTCACCTTAGAAATCGGATACGGTTTGACCCTCCCTCAGATGCTTTGTGTAAAAATAAAAATACCAATTCAAAAATACAACCTAAAACATAATATATGCAAAACATAAATACTTATTAAAATCTTCCGGCATGCATACGTGAACCCCGTTAAATAAACGATTAACCCAACAATCACCCCCTTAATCATTTATATCACACCCTTCACTCACAGCACCACTTAATTAGTCGTATATTTTTTCGAACAATCTTGATTATCGACCTTTCCTAGACACCCGACCACCACCTCGGTCACATCCAAAGTCTTTTCTAGCTTCAACCCCTTCTTTTGATTGTTCCACAACATAATGTAACATGTAACAATGGCCATCCCATTGGACACAAAGAACTATATTACCATCTCGGCTACCTTCCGGACCCAAGAACGACCTCCATCCTCGGCCACGTCCAAAAAGCACAACATTATGAACATTACACCAGCCACATATTGTTCACACCATTTTGTTTCCTCCATACCCTTCTCTTGTCTTGACATTCCTTACCTTTTGACAGCAATACTAATCAGCAATCCCGTGAGATCTCTACACCGATTAAGAAAACAAGGCGACCACCACCTTTACCGTCTTCTAGCTATTACCCGCAACACGGACCGAACTCAAGATGTGGGCATTTTTGGCTCAGAATGCTACAAGTCTACAAAACTGAAATGGTCGTAGCATATGTTTTTATAGCCAACTATATAGAACATATGTTTGATTCCTATCTATAGCTTTGCATCAACGTTTTTGGAACTGATACAATCTTAACATATATAAAATATATGCTATCAATATGTGTATGTAGTGTGCAAATTATATGTTGTTTCACGTGTATGTAAGTAATACATATACGAGTCATAATAAATTGCACCATGAAATTGAATGTTTTAGTTTTAGCATAATTTTTTTTTCACTCTTTTATTAGTCATCACACACTTGAGCCACTAAACCATAAAAATCATGTTGTCATTAATTTGCTGGGTAAAAGCCATAAACTACTAACGTATTTTCCAAAATTTCCCGACTTGAACATTTTACTTTTTTATTAACACCGAAACTCACGTATTTTTAAATTTTAACCGACTTGAAACACATTATATATTTAATATCCACGCGTATTTTTTTTATTTTATTTTTTATTTCCACCCCTGGCGTAGATAATGACCGTGGCTTTCTTTCTTTTTGACTCAGCAAACAGCTGAACCACTCTAACCATTATCACCCCTTTATCCTCCTGATTTACTCAGCCCCATAACACTCAGCAATAAACAATCTTAACAACACTTTCTGATGAACAAATCCAATCAACGACAGCAACACACCTTCTAATGACAATTTCTAGTCCTAAAACACAACCTAACATCCTTATACTCAACTACACTCGCCGACAACAACCCACGAGAACCACCACTCCGTCTTCACGCAAAAACCTTCATACAAAAATAAATGATTCATGATGAATAATCACTCTCGCCGCAGTCGGGTGGTTTCTTCTTTGTTTCCTTGTTTATTTGAGTGGATATTTTGTGTGCCTTGATAAAACGGTCTATAATCGGTTGATGTAGGTAGGAAACAAACTCCTACCTATTTGTGAGGTTTGGTGTGGATCTTGGATATAGATTTGTGAGGTTTAATGAAATCTTCATTTTAAATGTCCTTTTTAAACATCTATTATACTATTGATAAAAAAGAAACGTGAAGCCCCTTCAATTGGAAATCCTGACTCCGTCCCTCATCAATAATAGTAATGAAATATGAAAACTCCCATTTTTCCCTGTCCGATAACCCTCATATACTAACAAGACACGTTTAGATTTTACTCCCATTTTTTGGGAGTACTGGATCAAGTCAATAAAAAACGACCTTCAATTTCTTACCAAGTCACAGCAAACACTAAACATGTTCATATCGAAGTACAATTAGCCTGGACCACCTGATGCTCTAGAAATAGATTTTTTTTTTATGGATATGATGCAATTTAAGATCGATTTATTTAGGCCTCACATTCTAGAAATATATCAAAAGGATAATAGGTATCATTCTTAGATTTATTTTTGACGGCTTGAATGAAGTATAGCGTATTGCCTATATTTTTGAGAATGAAGACGTTACTTTGTAAACCTTATAAATTCCCTAAAATTAAATGATAGATAGTTTCTTTCGAACCAATAAAATCCACAAAATGATAAATGCTTCAAATCTTATAAGTTATTAGTAGAAAAACAAAAATCATTTCTAACTAACTAAACCACAAAGATTAATCTAAACATGATTAACAAAAGCCTCTAGTTTAGTATTTACTTTTACATCACTTCACTACTTTTTACAACACTTCACTACTTTTACATGTAAAAGCAAAAGACTCATGTGTAATTAGGGAAATTTGTATTTACGTGACTCAAATACCATACTTTTTCTAAGTTGACTCAACTTTATGACATATTGTTAAATCTATTTCTCTTGTTACATGACAAGAATTCCCTAGAGCCACATGTCCATAACATAATTTTTTGACTGTCACGTCATAACACCAACACCCAAAAAAACTCATTTAATCATAACACCACATTAACGTCACTTTTTGAGCCTCACTTTTATTTTTTCATAACACCCCCTTAAACAAACTAAAATATTTATATTACACATTACAATACTTTTTATCCAACTCTCATCAAATTTTCAAAATTTTCACAACGTAATCTACTATCAAAACGGCTACTTCTTAACCCTAACGCTCTCAAAGATTTTCCTTATAAATACCCCTCACCATCTCCTCATTTCTCACTACAACTTCATATCCAACTCTCTTTGACAAATGCGGCTTCCATTTCGAATAACGAAAATGGATCCATCGGGAATTCGGTCTTGATATAGAGGATTCCTTATCTCCATTTAACACCCTTTTGCTATTTATGTAAAGTTTTTTATTTTTAATGAAATTTAAAACTGTGTTAGTATAAAAATTAAAATAGGCGTGTGGAAATGAAAAAAATAAAAAAATTCAAATGTTTGAAAAGTATCCCGTTGTGGGGTACAGTGAATTTCTTATTTGATTATAAAAAATTCAGCGTAGAGGCGTGGTGGTGTTGGACACAAAAGCCACCAACGCCGTTGGCCGGTTTTCAGCGATTCGGGTGTCATAACGCCGTTGCGGCGTTTGAAATAACGGACACGGCTTATGCACACTAGTACTCTTATGGACAACTATAACGCCCGAGCCCAAGACAGATTTGTTATGCCCAAATCTGTTTTCTTTTTATATGATATCCGCTATTTTTGTTCGCAGTCAATCGTAACATATCACATTCGACATATTATTATATACATATACTAAAATTGGCCATGAAAAACGCGCGTCTTTTCATGTCAATTTGCTACAGTATTTATTTGTGGGGCTCTCACTTTGGGCCAGTTTATTGGGCCCCCGCTTTGAGCCGGCCCAATTGATTTTTTTTTAAATTGTTGGCACAAAATAGGGGAAAAAATATTATAAGAGTACCGATTTATTTAGATAAAAAAAATACCCGCGGAAACATCTTCGATACCTAATAACTTTAAAATAATCGACAGGGTCACAAACGTACAACTCTAGATTGCATTAAACGGTATCGTTTTACGTCACTAAAAACCATAAGCCCAAATATATAACACATATTTACCCAAATCCCATAAAATTATATTAAAAAAACCCTATATAGCCAAAAAAAAAAACAAAACTTTAAACATGAGGTCCAAAACATAAGCCATATAAAAAAACAACAAACTATTAAACGTGAGAACGAAAAAATAAATTCGCACAAAAAGAAATAGAAAAAAATAAAAATAAAATTTTAACACCTCGCAACAACGCGCGGGACAAAAAATCATATAAGGAAAAAAAAAAAAACTATTAAACATGATGCCGAAAAAATAAACCCGCACTCTTAAACATGAGACCGAAAAAATAAACCCGCACAAAATTCCAATAAAAAATAAAATTCCTACATAGACGCGCGAACATTGTCATTAAAGGCACACTGTTAATCTCACAAAATTATATTAAAAAAAACCCGTATAGGAAAAAAAAACCTTTAAACATGAGGCACAACACATAAGCCCATATAAGAAAAAAAACAAACTACTAAACATGAGACCGAAAAAATAAACCCGCACAAAATACAATACTCAAAAACAAAAATAATGCCCGCAACAACCAGCGAAACTTACCAGCCTCCAGAACAACAACGCCGGCAAATAATCCTGCTTGTTATACTAAGATAAAATGAACAAAACATCTATCATTTTCACTAATTATTTTTATCTTCTTCATATTATGTGGCATACCTTTATCATCCATTTATCACGATTCTTCTAGAAATCACGAAGACAACCACGTGTTTTGCTGTAAACGAACATCATAGAAATAAATAGATTATGATGGGCTCAAATTAAAATATGTAAAAAAATTAATTTAAGTGATCAAGAATACATTTCGGATATAGTGTTGCAAATTATCATGGTTTTAAAAAGGCTGCGGCAAATAGCCCTTCCAAAGCCTCGCAAAGGCGTGAGCGTGACCATCCAACGCCACCAATAGACCAAGACTTAGGGCCTTAAGGCTTGCCGTGAGATGACGAGTGTAAAAAACGTGATAAGACGCAATAAAATAAAAAAAAAAAAACAATAAATAAAAAAAAATAAAACGTTGATGTCATTAAGGTTTTTTTGAATTTAATTTTTAATATAAGTCGTATTTTATATAAGAAAAAATGAAAATTACATGGCAAAAGACAGTTTCTTGACTTTATCCCTTAGTACGAACACTTTTTGTAAACTCAAGATATAACTGTATAAATATTTTTATATTTTGTCCGACATTAGAAGTCACGGCCTTAAAAAATGCCGATACTCTCCATGGCTCGCAAATGCGTTCACTGCTATATGTGGCATTGCCACGCCAGCTGCCTCGGTGCACCGGGCTATTGAAAGGAGCCAACGGTTGTAATTGAGGTTTGCATTATGATGGCCACCCCTTTCTTCAAAATAGAGATTTAATTGGACAATAGGATGTTTGCTACATCATGTAGTGGAAAGTTTTTTGTAAATATGGTGTGGACATAGCATTGCCCCTAATGAATAATTACTAAGGTTATAAATAGCGTGAGGCGTGGCGTGGCGACATGACAAAGCCTGACGCATTTGCGAGCCATGGCGAGTCATGGCATTTTTAAGGCGTGACTTAAAGCGGGACAAAATATAAAAATATTTATAAATTTATATATTGAGTTTACAAAAAGTGTCGTACATAAGGAATAAAGTCAAGAAACTGTCTTTTGCATGTAATCTTTTTCATTTTCTATATAAAAATACGACTTATATTAAAATTAAATTCAAAAAAACCTTAATGCATCACGTTTTATCGCGTCTTATCACGTTTTTTCACTCGTCATCTCACGTCAAGCCTTAAGCCCAAGTCTTGGTCTATTGCGTGGCGTGGAGGTCACGCCTCACGCCTTTGTGAGGCTTTTGCGAGGCATTTGCGCGCCTTTTAAAACCATGATAATTACAACACTAAATCCAAAATATTTTGATCACATTAATTAATTTTTTTTACCATATTTTAATTTGAGCCATCATAATCTATTTATTTCTATGATGGTTCGTTTACAGCAAACACGTTGGTAGTTCATGTGAATTAAGAAGTGATAAAATGGATGATAAACATGTATGCAACATAATATGAAGAAGATAAAAAAATTAGTGAAAATGATAGATGTTTTGTCATTTTTATCTAGTAGAACAAGCAGGATTATCCGCGCGTTGTTGTGGGGCGTTAATTTTCGCGCGTTGTTGCGGGGCATTATTTTTTTTTTGTATTTTGTATTTTGTGCGGGTTTATTTTTTCGGTCTCATGTTTAGTAGTTTTTTTTTTTCTTATATGGGCTTATGTGTTGTGCCTCATGTTTAAAGGTTTTTTTTTCCTATACAGGTTTTTTTTAATATAATTTTGTGAGATTACGTGTGCCTTAAATGACAATCGCGCGTTACTGTACGGCATTTTTTTTATTGAATTTTGTGCGGGTTTATTTTTTCGGTCTCATGTTTAAGAGTGCGGGTTTATTTTTTCGGCATCATGTTTAATAGTTTTTTTTTTTTTCCTTATATGATTTTTTGTCCCGCGCGTTGTTGCGAGGTGTAAAATTTTATTTTTATTTTTTTCTATTTCTTGTTGTGCGAATTTTATGTATTTCGTTCTCACGTTTTAATAGTTTGTTGTTTTTTTATATGCTTAAGGTTTTGGACCTCAAGTTTAAAGTTTTGGTATTTTTTTTTTTGCTATAAAGGGATTTTATTTTTAATATACTTTTATGGGATTTGGGTAAATATCGTTATATATTTGGCTTAATGGTTTTTAGTGACGTAAAACTGATACCTTTTTATAATGCAATCTAGAGTTGTTACGTTTGTTTGACCCTTGTCGATTATTTTAAAGTATTTAGGTATCGAAGATGTTTCCGCGGGTATTTTTTTTATCTAAATAAATCGGTACTCTTATAATATTTTTTCCCCTATTTTGTGCCAACAATTTAAAAAAAAATCAATTGGGCCGGCTCAAAGCGGGGGCCCAATAAACTGGCCCAAAGTGAGAGCCCCACAAATAAATACTGTAGCAAATTGACATGAAACGACGGCGTTTCATGCCAATTTTAGTATATGTATATAATAATATTGTACGAATGTGATATGTTACGATGCCTTGCGAACAAAAATAGAGGAATATCATATAAAAAGAACAGACTTGGGCATAAAAACTTTGCACATGGGCGGCGTATAGTGTCCATAAGAGTACTAGGTGTCATAACGCCGTGTCCGTATTTTCAACGCCGCAACGGCGTTATGACACCGGAACGTGAAACCGGCCAACGGCGTTGGTGGCTGTGTCAACACCACCACGCCCCCCTCAACGCCGAATTTTATAAATAAATAAAAATTCACTTTACCCCCAACGGATACTTTTCAAAATTTGAATTTTTTTTATTTTTTTTCCTTTTCACTACCTATTTTAATTTTTATAACTAACACATTTAAATTTCATTAAAAATAAAAAACATTACATAAATAACAAACGGGTGTTAAATGGAGATCGGAATCATCTATATCAAGACCAATTCCCATGGATCATTTTCAGTTATTGAAATTGGGAAGCCATTTGAGAGAGTTTGGATATGAAGTTGTGTGAGAAAATGAGGAGATGGTGAGGGGTATTTATAACGGAAAATTTGAGAGAGTTGGTTAAGAAGTAGCCGTTTGAAAAGTAGCCGTTGGAAAATTTTGAAAATTTGAGAGAGTTGGATAAAAAGTATTGTAATGTGTAATATAAATATTTTAGTTTGTTTAAGGGGGTGTTATGAAAAAATAAAAGTGAGGCTCAAAAAGTGAACGTTAATGTGGTGTTATGATTAAATGAGTTTTTTTGGGTGTTGGTGTTATGACGTGACAGTCAAAAATTATGTATGGACATGGTGGCTCTAGGGAATTCTTTGTTCATGTTAACAAGAGAGAAATAGATAAAACATATGGTCAGAAAGTTGAGTCAACTTAGAAAAAAGTGGTATTTGAGTCACGTAAATACAAATTTCCCTAATTACACATGAGTCTTTTGCTTTTACATGTAAAAGTAGTGAAGTGTTGTAAAAAGTAGTGAAGTGATGTAAATAAAATACTAAACTAGAGGCTTTTGTTAATCATGTTTAGATTAATCTTTGTGGTTTAGTTAGTTAGAAATGATTTTTGTTTTTCTACTAATAACTTATAAGATTTGAAGCATTTATCATTTTGTGGATTTTATTGGTTCGAAAGAAACTATCTATCATTTAATTTTAGGGAATTTATAAGGTTTACAAAGTAACTCATCATTCTCAAAACATAGGCTATACGCTATACTTCCTTCAAAGCCGTCAAAAATAAATCTAAGAATGATACCTATTATCCTTTTGATATATTTCTAGAATGTGAGGCCTAAATAAATCGATCTTAAATTGCATCATATCCATAAAAAAAAATCTATTTCTAGAGCATCAGGTGGTCCAGGCTAATTGTACTTCGATGTGAACATTTGTTTGCTTGACTTGGTAGAAATTAAGGTCATTTTTAAGTACTTGATCCTGACTACCAAAATGGGAGTAAACTAAACGTTCGTCTTTTTAGATATGAGGTATAGACAGAAAATGGAGTTTTCATAAATCATTACTATTATGATGAGGGACGGAGTCAGAACCAAATATGACCGGGTGCACGATTTTTTTTAACAATAGTATAATAGAGTTAAAAAAGTGAATTAAAATGAAGATTTCATTAAACCTCACAATCTATATCCAAGAATCCAACCAAACACACACAAATAGGTATAGTTTGTTCCTACCTACAATTAAAAAAAAAAAACAACCGATTATAGACCGTTTTATCAAGGCACACAAAATATCCACTCAAATAAACAAGGAAACAAAGAAGAAACCACCCGACTGCGGCGAGAGTGATTATTCATCATGAATCATTTATTTTTGTAATGAAGTGTTTTTTGCGGAAGACGGAGTGGTGGTTTCGTGGGTTTGTTGTCGCGAGTGTAAGTTGAGTATAAGGATGTTAGGTTGTGTTTTAGGACTAAAAATGTCATTAGAAGTGGTGGTTGCTGTCGTTGATTGGATTTGTTCATCAGAAAGTGTTGTTAAGATTGTTTATTGCTGAGTGTTATGGGGCTGAGTAAAATCAGTGAGGAAAAGGGGCTGATAAATGGTTAGAGTGGTTCAGTGTTTGCTGAGTAAAAAAAGAAAGAAAGCCACGTCATTATCTACGCCAGGGTGGAAATAAAAAATAAAATAAAAAAAATACGCGTGGATATTAAATATATAATGTGTTTCAAGTCGGTTAAAATTTAAAAATACGTGAGTTTCGGTGTTAATAAAAAAGTAAAATGTTCAAGTCGGGAAATTTTGGAAAATACGTTAGTAGTTTATGGCTTTTACCCAGCAAATTAATGACACCGGTTCCTCGTTTCGTATATAATTATTATATAAAATGATTTTTTATAAAATATATAATAACTTTTTTATAAAATATATTAGGGTTATACGTTCGACGTTCAACGGATGAGTCGAGATGTTAGGGTTATACGTTAGAGGTTCAACGTATGAGTTAGGGTTACACATTAGAGGTTCAACGTATGAGTCACTGTTAGACATTAGAGGTTCAACGTACGAGTCAGGGTTCAATATTAGAGGTTCAACGTATGAGTTAGGGTTCCATATTAGAGGTTCAACGTATGAGTTAGGGTTACATATTAGAGGTTCAACGTATGAGTTAGGGTTACACATTAGAGGTTCAACGTATGAGTCACTGTTAGACATTAGAGGTTCAACGTACGAGTCAGGGTTCAATATTAGAGGTTCAACGTATGAGTCAGGGTTCAATATTAGAGGTTCAACGTATCAGTTAGGGTTAGACATTAGAGGTTCAACGTATGAGTTAAGGTTAGACATTAGAGGTTCAAATACTCCCGCCAAATACTCCCGCCAAGCACTCTTCTTTACCATAAAAGCAGATAGTGTCTTATCCTCCCAAGCACACACACTCTTATCCTCACAACCACCACCACATTCACCACCACCTCGATCAACTGCCACCAGATGGAGCGATATAATCAAACTTTTAAGTGCACGTGTGAAAGAGGAGATGTGGTGTTGCGAACATCACGCAAACCTTACAGTTATGGTAAACAATACTACGCATGTCCTTATTCAAAGGTGAACTATCAAAACATAATTATTTATGTAATATAAAATAATTTGCTTGTCAAAATGACTTTTCTTATGATTTCCTTACTACGTAACAGCCAGGAACTCAAGATAGAGGATGTGGCTACTTTATGTGGATGGATGACCTCAGGCTCCATATAAGTTCTTCTTCTGGATCGTCAACACCTCCAAGTTATTCTCCGGGAACTTCAACACGTCCAAGTTATTCTCCGGGATCTTCCAGATCTGCACAGAATCTCGGAAAGGCAGAGTGCTCAAATTGTAAGTTCTTGGCTGAAAAGATAAAGACACTAGAGGCAAAGATAAAGATACTAGAGGGAGCACTAGAGATGGAAAGGCATCCCGAGAAACACACACTTGATTCAGCTGCAATACTTCACGAGCTCTATAATGAGATGGGAAAACTTAGTATGGAGTAGTTTTTCATTAAGATAAATCAATTTAGCATTTGGAATGTAATTCATATGCTTTAATGTTTGAGTGTTTATCGATTTCTAATGTAATTTGATGTTATAATAATAAACGTTAATTGATTAGGAATCATTCCGTGTATTTTGATTATTTATTGTGGTTTAACTACATTCAATTCAGTTAACTTTGAAGTAAATTTATCAAATTAGCAAACTAATAAATGATAAAATAAATAAATAAAAATAACATTTAGTTACGATTTATCTGAATTTATAAAAAAGAAATTTAGGGTCGACATTGTCGACCCTAATTTTTATTATTCATTTTTAATATTAGTTTAAATGATTTTTAATTTATTTAATATTAATTAAATTATTTTTTATTCATTTTTAATATTAGTTTTAATTATTTTTAATATAAAAAGAGATTTATCATAAAAGGTTTATTGGTGGAATAAATGTTTTATATAAAAGAGTTTAGGGTCGACATTGTCGACCCAAAATAGCAAATATACGTCGAACAAAAATTTGCCTCCAAAATTTCCAAAATTTTCACCAAATTTAAACACCCCGCCATATATTTCGACCCAAATTTTCAATACAAAAAATTAGGGTCGACATTGTCGACCCTAAATGTCGACCCAAACTTATTTTGTTGACTTTACCAGTTTTGTTGAAAATAGTGGACCCATGTGTAATTTAGGGTCGACTTTGTCGACCCTAATATTTGCTCGACCCGAAACCTTTATATTGTTGTAGTGTTGGAGGATTCTTTTAAGAACAATCTCTTGCACTCGGCCGGAAGATTAACACCTCCATGTGTACTAAGTTGTACTACAGGTGCAACATTGATATTACAACGAGAGCTCCAATGGTGTGAGGTACGTCACAAATACATAGTGTTTACCCTTTTTTATGGTGTTTTTAAATGGTGCTTACCCTTTTTTTAAATAATTCTATACTTCTAAAAACAAAACACATTACCAAACCCAATTAAAAAAGCAAGAAAAGAAAAAAAAGGATAGTTTTTGTCTTTACCTTCGTCTTGAGGTGGCGAGCAGTCTTCGGCGAGCATTTGGCGAACTGAGCCAGTGTGTTGGCGAGAACTCGACGGCGCCGAGTGGCTTGCCACATCGGATTCTGTGAGCCTCTTGCTCACCACATCCCTTGCTCTTACAAACCACCAACGATCGTTACTATTTCTTACTCTCGAAAAACCCACGACCAAACACCCCCGAAATATGATTAAGTAAACGCCATCACCACTAATATTGTGGGTACAACTAGAACTGGCAATCTTAACCACCTCTTCAAGTTACGGGTACCTTTTATGCATGGTTAATTTGGGCAACCCTTTAAATATTTAATATTATTCCATGATAAATTTGAATGATTTTATCATGGATCTCCATTAACAATTAACAAAACTTAAACTATTAACAATTAATACACCAAGTTTTATATAAATTCGCATACAACCTAGGTCTCATCTAATTAATTTTATTAACCATCAAGATCAAATCTTTTTAACATTAAACGCTCACCGGGGCATTAAAATTAATCACGAAACCCTAATTTCTCCAATTTTATTCCTTGTAATTAAAGATTCTACATGATGGCTCGTGATGCCACTGTTGGGTTTTACGATCTAATTAACCAATCAATTAACACGAGTACGCAGCGGAATTAAAGATCACGTGTATAATACATTAATTAACAAGGATAGAAGATGTATACCTTTTAGCACGAAACGATACACCGCTTAAGGTAACCGTTAACACCGTCTTCTATATACGCGTATGTATAACACCACGCGTAACTACAAGAATCAAAGTATGATTCCTCTAAGCTTCCACACACTATACGTTCTTAGCAAACAACAAAGTATGCTAGTACTAGTAGTGTTTAACCAAACGATCACCGTAGATTGACTATCAACTAAACCGAGTGAACCTTCGTGTTCTTGAGGTTCGAACTACAACCAAATAGACACCCTTGTGGGTTCTTTGTTGATCGTACCAAGGAAGAACAAGAAAAACGAAGCCCCTAGGGTTTTTTGGATCGGTCGAGCAAGAGAAGAGAGCAAGAGGAATTAGGGTTTTGATATTCTCAAGTGTTATGTTAATAATGAACTCAAGACCCTCTTTATATAGACTAAGCTCTCCCACCTTCACAAGGAGTGGAGTTCTCGACCGACTAGGAAAAGGAGAGGGGCAAATCGCACCCTTCTTTTATTCGGTTTTTACTTATTAGTCCTTAATGTTTAACTATTAAATATTTACTAATATATTAATTGATAGTTTATTAAAACACTAATTAAACGTTGTTTACGTATTAACGTGTGCGTCCCCTTAGGCTCGAATAAATAATTCGGACATATATTATTTACGATGGACATATTCCAACAGCTTCCACTTGAACATGTAAATAATACAATAACATTGGTAAGCGTCTAGCAACACGCCAATGCTCCCGAAATATTCGAGTATGGTTTCACAGGGCATGAACAAATGATTTATGAATTTACAATCCCTTTGTTTTCAATACCGTTGTTAAATTGGATATGGATCAATGTCATTCCATATTTAACGATTCTGTTTCTCATATATACGTGACCAAGATTAAAATGAGGAACCTAAAGAAATGGACTCCGCAAATTTACGGTGAAAACATTTCAATTTCACTTTTACGATTTTATCTCTCAGTTTCTCAAACCATGCCTTTAGAAAAACTAGCAATCTTTATATTAGTGGTGGTAACAACAACAACATCCGCATCACGACCAGGAACCACAGATGACGCCGAAAAACTGGCCAAAGATGAAGAAGAAAGGCTGGCTAAAATGGTAGAGTGGTCAAAAACAACAACGCCTCCATCAGATATTGTGGCTCCATTGCCAGGAGGTCCAATTTCGTGCACTGCCGCTTGCATGGATATTTGTATGGTGTTAGAACCTCCTAGCGAGCATGTTTACGAACTAGCGTATGAATTTGGATGTGCACAAGTAAGTGGTAGAGGAAAAATCAAACATCTTCCTCATACGCATAAACATAACCATGTGGACCGTCATCATGATCATTAGTTTTTTTAATTTAGATCGAGTATATGTGATAGTTGTGAAACATTCTTTTTTGTTTGTTAAATACTTTCATTTTAATAGATCTTTAAGTAGTCGAAAAGTTTTGGTAATTCGTATTTGGGACCATGTTTGAATGGACACTAACGAAGCCAGATAGTCATATGTTTCTAAATCATCATTTTCACCTCATACGACATGCTTCTAATCATCAATTTCACTTCAATTCATACGACGAAGGATGCGTATACCACCATTGATAAAACATAAACATAATGAAAAGCTTACAACAATTTCGGGCGATTACCTTGATGCTCAAGAAGAATTCAACCTAATTAATTTGTACTCATCCTTCTTGTTCTAATTTAAAACGAAGTCATCATCGAGTACTCATGTGTACAAATTTCAATAATCTTAATATGCCACTATATATCGCCCGCCTAGAGCCTTAAACTCGCTCTTCATAAAACCGATATAGCATACATAAAAGTGTACTCAAAGTCTAGTGATCAAGACGATGTTCATGGTATAGCTAATCGACCGATAAACAATCCCACAACACATTATCAATGGCCTTGATCATGTTATATAACTAAAAGTTTGTTGTTATAAATATCCTTCTCAATCAATCTTAACTTTTATAATTTATTAAAAAAAACTTAATATTCAATTTGCTAATTGATGTTTGTTTGGCAAAAGTAACTGTTGCTGGAAATGGAGATGGAGCTGTACATGGAGATTATGAAAAGAGATTATTGTTATAAGCTACATGATAACATTAAATAATTAATACTTTTAGTTGTCATTTTATCCCCTTAATCACGTACATTTGTGACACTAACACTTGAAAACAAGATATTTTCAGTTATTTTGTGGTCTTCAGGTAAAATATTGATATTTAGCAATTATGGGAGTAAAAGGACAAATTATGAATTATTTACAAGACGTTATGACGTAAACCCTTCCAAGGTTATGCCGTAACAAATTCCATACTGGAACACAACATTCAAAAGACGATTACGACGTAATCCATTTATAGGTTACACCGTAATCATGTATATGGAAGGAAATCATGGCAATATTTACCGTTACGGCGTAACAAGTCATGTAGTTATGACGTAACTATATTCAAGAAAGGAAATCATCGTATCTTTAGATTTTTGGAATGTGAATCAAGCAATTACCGGCGTAACAAGTTATAAGGTTTACGCCGTTAAACAATGGTATGTATGGAAATGATGTTTACCATGGTTACGGCGTATTCAATTGATTGTGGTTACGCCGTTAACACTTCGAAGCCTAAAGTATAAATTGAAGATGTTTCTGCACAATTCATCATCTAACTTTCCCAACCCATTCTTGGGTTTGGGAACAAGGTCTACAGTAGCACTAGTAATAGAAGGAAGGTTGAAGAAGTCATGTATCATGTGACAAATTTAGTTTTAGGATGTGCAGTGTTTTGTAACGTTTCCTACATTTTCCCTAAACCTAAGCATGACTATAATTCGCCTTAATATAATTATTACTTTTTTCATTTTAATCTCTTTACTTCTTTTGTTATTATTATCATAATCTGCATGAAGCTTTAAGTTGAAGAATCTTTATGTTAGTCTTAGATCTGGATTGTGATAACGCTAAGTGCAAAGTTACCCACTTCACTTGGATGTTTTCAATTCTCCAGTAGTAGTATCCATATACATTGGAGGATCGATGTATACCTATGACATCGATCTCTTGGTCTGGGAACTAAAATTAAGTATTTTGCAGCTTTAGCATCGGTTTAATTATAATTCAGCCTCGGCCCTTACTTTCGTAAAGAAGTAAGCTTTTACCTTTGTTCAATCACTCTGGTATTAGGCGCGACCAGCATTCGAGTCACGGTTGGGTTATCATTTTACCACGAGAGGAATCAATCACTGTGAACTATGAATAGGTCAATTCCCCTTGGGGTTCATTCCACCTAGGAATCATAGGCTAAGGTCGCCCGTCTTTGTTTAGTGGCACCTCAGTTTATGATACAAAATAAATTACATAAGAAGGAGAATTTTGGAATTAAACTTGATCATTTTAGAATAATGGCTTATACCTTTTCATCCTAGTTCTTTTCCATTTATTTTATATGTATACATTATTAATTTATATTCGTTCTCTTTGTAAGTCATTACATTTAGTATTAAAACATCATTGGACGTCCTCGGATTTTACACGACCTCTAACACTATTCACGACCGGGTTCTCTGCTCGTTAGTGCGTTTGTAAAGGTAAAACAAGTTTTATAAATGTAAAGAACGTTTGGTTTAATTAGTGGTTCAAAAAGAAAATACGCATCAAGTTTGTGGCCGCCGCTGTGGGGAGAGTAGTTAATTCAATTGATCTTTGTTTCATAATATTTCTAATCATCTTTGCTGAGCAAATGATACATGATACAAGAATTCAACTAAGCATTGATGTTGTGAATAAAGTCAAACTTAACGACTACATAAACAAAAGTGCTAACCGAGAGACAACCCGTTAAGGTTTAGTTTTTATTTTCCACATAAAAAAATTTGTCTTGGAAGAATAAAAGGTTTATGTCATACTTTACGTCGTAACCTGGTTTACATTACGGCGTAACGATTCAATTTTTCAAAATACAAAAATGGTTTTAAACTTAGTACGCGGCGTTAACCTATTAATTTGTGTCTTATGCCGTAAACAACTTGTGACTGAAACATAAAACCCATTCCACACGAGTCATAACAGTTTCTATCTCAAACACACACTTGTAAATCTCTCTAATCTTTTTCACTCCTAATCCTCCATCATGGCAGGTAATCATCATTATTATAAGCATTTGATTCATATATTGGTAACCAATAATCTCTTGATTATATGATTACATTATTGTTTACATTGGTTAAATTACACTTGTATTAAAACATGGTTATAATCTAGACAATTAGGGTTATTCCCAACAAGGTATTATGATTCTCGAGAACATTTTGAGAATCGTGTGTTGTCCTCATAAAATTTTAACTATGCACTGTTATACGCCGTAACCTATTGGTTTTATTAAACCGGTTGGTGTTCGGCCAGTGGTTGCGGCGTAACTGACTGTTTTTGGTTATATCGTAATCTATTTCTGGTGGCATATAGAAATTAATTGTGTAATAAATTACTGTGTCGCAAATCTGTGATAGAAGGGGAATCAATGGGCTCTAGTTCCTGATAGTGTTAAAACAAATCGTTAGGGCATGGATTGTCAAAGGATTACTGCGTTTAACTGGGTTGTGTTAGAGATACGCTCATAACTAAATGGGTTACATCACTATGAAAATTAGTTTACTGTCACCTTAACTGGGATGACAATAATTATGGCAACTAATTGGGTTACGGCGCAACTATTATAGGATTACGCCAACAACCTCCTGAACACCCTATTGCAGGAGGTTTTCAATACAATTGCACCATTTAACTTCTATAATTTCAATTTACAGGTGAATGGCTAAAATTCAACAACCGTAACTTCTCTCTTGGAAATTGAATGCCCTGAGGGGCTTGAATTTAAGGAATTTGGTCACACCTTCAGAAAGGAGATGGGCTCTCTAAACCTCAGACCAGTCTTGTGCCATGTTAGCTATGAAACAAGATGATAGGCGCTTTATTCTCAAGCTTGAGATAGTTGTATATGATTAAGGAGCAGGTTGTTAGGTGTGTATTTGTCAAGGAGTTTTTGTCATGTGTTACCTTCAGGATCACATTGAGGAGTTAGATGTAGTGATACAGGGTTTTTCAGCTTGGGTGGGGGAAAGGAAAGAGCTATATGACCATGAGGACAGTTATAGCAGGCTTTGGGAAAGGAAGAGCATGACCATGAGACAGTTCATCCAGGCTCTTGGTATGTATACACATGAAGAGATGAATAACAACTTGTTTGAACCTTTTTATGATTTATGTTACAGGAGGAGGCCCATCAACTATGACCCTACCCTATATGTTCTCAACATCACCACCCATGCTAACTATGACACCCGACACCCACCATCATACACCTCAATTCAAAATCCCATCCGCTGTTTGGTGCACTGTTTGCTCACATTGTCTGTTATAGGTAGGCACATGGGGAAGGAGAAAGTCAATCTGGATGACCTATTTTTATTACATAGCATGGATGGAGGAGTCAGTGTTGATGTTCCTTGGCATGTGGCCAAGTTCCTGTGTGATAAATCAAAAGGGTCTAAGAGGAAGAGCCCGATTGTAGGGGCATATTTGATTGGAAAGATTGCTAGTTATCATGGTTTGATGACATTGGGGTCTTTGATGAATGTTACATTGGGACCTGAGACCTCTTCTATGAGTGTAGCTAAGCTAGTTGATCTTGGCATATGCAGGTACAATGATCTGGGTATTGGTGAGATGGTTGCTGAGATCCCCGAGGTTGCTGCGAACGATGATGTTGGAGCCGGACATGCTGAGATTGGGGGAGTGAGACGCCACCCCAACAAGTCCAATGCAAACAGGCTTAGAGCTATGAATGAAAGGCTATGAGAGATAGTGAACGACATCGATGAGCTCACTTATTGTGTATTTGGGAGATGTTCTGAGCAGTATGGACCTAGTTCTATGGAGAGTGTTGGCGCGTTGGCAAAACTAGAGCAGGACGGGTCTCATTTCATGGAACACTGATTCACCTTCTTGCCAGCTTCTAGCTCATCACCACAATCGATAACAGTTGTTATGATGGAACCCGCTATTCTTGTGCGCCTAGGATACATTCCTGAGTTATGTGGGTTTTTCAGCCGGTTTTTCTACTGCTACTTTTCCTTCTGCTAGCCAGTTGTGGTAATTCTACATTCCTTTTCACTTCTCGCTTATCAGGATGATTTTAATAATGAAGAGACGAAGATCTGTTCTTGTTATTTATTTTGAACTACAGAAAACAATTTTTTGAGCTTACTATTTCAAGATTTTATGTATTTAATAAATTTGAATTCTTATGATTTTATCACTTTTATCTATTATTGTTGCTGCTAACAGTTTGTGTTTGAGGAATTCGTGATCAGACATATGTTACGGCGTAAGCACGTTCAGTTGTTACGTCCGTAACTAACATGAGCGAGAGAAAATATGGGGTTTACCCATTTTACATTTACGGTGCTTTCTGTGATTGGACTAATCCAATCGTCTCGATTTAGTCTATTTCAGTAGATGTACATTTCGTATCATCATATACGTACAAGGAAAAAAAAAAGGGGGGTTTTTCTTATATCTTTTTCTTTGATTTTAAAATACAAAAAGGGAGTTTGTATGATTCTAGTTGGCGGGGAGGAAAAGAAATAAAGAAACACATTATTAAACACTTGAATCTTGCTTTAATTAAATTTTCTGGGTTTGTCTTTGAAAATTATGCCAATAAAAAAATTGACAAATATGCGTTTTGACTTTAATAAAACTAGAATTAATTTGTTGCCGAATTGCACATTAACACCATTTATATTATTATCTTGGTGTGATTCCTGCCTATTATTCCATTCCATTAATTACTCCAAAAATCTACTCGCCATAATATAGCGAGTGTGCTCGATTGTATTGTAGGACTTAAAAATTTGGCCTGTACTCATTCACGAAGACCTGTAATTAATGATTAGAGGAGAATAGATAGGTCACAAGAAACAGGGTATAAGACTTAGAAATCTACCCGAAATAGCGCTATATGGTGTGATAGTTTATCGACACGATGATTACATCATGACGGTTAATCCTGTCAATGTAATAAACCCTTTTTGTTGCACTTATTATTAGTGCAAGATACCCCTAGATTATCCTTGTCAAACCAATCTATGTTTTCACCATTATTCTATATGTTTCGTTACACCATTTCACCTTAGCCTACCCTGTAGTCTTTATTTTCTTTGTTTTGAAATCTCTAGCTACTTAAGTCCATGGTTCGGGGGAATAGGAACGAAAATTATATGGTTTCGTGGAAGACTAATCAGTTATGATCTATAAAGACCCCCCTGTATCACCAATTTCAACATTGTTTATCTTAAGTAGGGGGATGTGCGTATAATGTTGAACGTTGCAGGGGCAATAATTAAAGATATAAACTCCTATGACATTTGCATATTATAAAGAAAATGAAGAAAAAAGGGTGTAACAAAAAGTCACCCATGTGCTAAAAATATAAAGATGGTGCAAAATAAAAAATTAAAAATGGAGCAAGTAGCCATTATTGCACCAAGACATCTCAGTAAAATGGTGCTAGTAGCTTATTGTTACACTAAGTTATCCCAATACTCATGAAGAATGGAACTAGTAGCCCATTATTGAAAATCAGATTTTGAGACTTAAACTCTTGGACCTATGGATGGACAGTAGCTAGTTATGACAACCTTAGACTACTTGATACTATTTGTTTCGTGTTTTTATTAACAACTATTAAATGTGTATCCCATGTCTATCCTAACTCCTTTATCACCTTTTAAAACCATATTACCTTTGTTGCCTTCTAGATTTATTTAGACCCTAATTCTAACTGGTGCATATTTGTGTACTTTCCAAGCTTATGATAGGATGCATGCTGTGACTGTGCAATTGAGTGATCACCCTGAAAATGAAACACTTAGACTAGTGGAGAGTTGAGTTACTTTTTATCCCCTTTTCATGAGGTGTTCGGCTTTAATGTTTCTAGCATAAGAGTTTTATAAATTCATTTCTGGAAGTTATTCTCGAGAAATCATTTTATGAAATATTTTTAAGGTTCTACTTGAGGGCAAGCAGAAGTCAAGTGGGGAGATATTTGATAACATCAAATATTTAATACTTTTAGTTGTCATTTTATCCCCTTAATCACGTACATTTGTGACACTAACACTTGAAAACAAGATATTTTCAGTTATTTTGTGGTCTTCAGGTAAAATATTGATATTTAGCAATTATGGGAGTAAAAGGACAAATTATGAATTATTTACAAGATGTTATGACGTAAACCCTTCCAAGGTTATGCCGTAACAAATTCCATACTGGAACACAACATTCAAAAGACGATTACGACGTAATCCATTTATAGGTTACACCGAAATCATGTATATGGAAGGAAATCATGGCAATATTTACCGTTACGGCGTAACAAGTCATGTAGTTATGACGTAACTATATTCAAGAAAGGAAATCATCGTATCTTTAGATTTTTGGAATGTGAATCAGCAATTACGGCGTAACAAGATATAAGGTTACGCCGTAACACATGAGTATTTATGGAATGACGTGTTACCATGGTTACGGCGTAATTGGCTTGTGGTTACGCCGTAACACATTCGAAGCCTATAAATTAAAGACGTTTCTGCATAATTCATCATCTAACTTTCCTGACCCATTCTTGGGTTTGGGAACAAGGTCTACAGTAGCACTAGTAACAGAAGGAAGGTTGAAGGAGCCATGTATCGTGTGACAAATTTAGTTTTAGGATGTGTAGTGTTTTGTAATGTTTCTGACATTTTTCCAAAACCTAAGCATGAGTGTAATTCAACTTAATATCATTATTACTTTGTTTCATTTTAATCTCTTTACTTCTTTTGTTATTATTATCAAAATCTG
>BQNB010089665.1:3611-27348 GCA_026074375.1 Tanacetum coccineum
TCACAATTCTTATTTCTCTTCTTATCTCCAAGGTCCAACGAACCTAGACACCCTCTAAAATCTTACTTGTGGCTGGATAGCTTATTAGAACACAACAAGATTCATGTCTCGGTCGTTTTATGTCCAAAAAAAAAAGTTTACCCAGAAACATTTCGTGAAGCTTTAAACGCACTCTATGTGTTTAACGTGTGTGCCCCCAATAGGCTCACACACTTCTAGTCGTATGTGTGCGCATCCAACTACCATAATCCAACAGCTCCCACTTGGGAGTTGGAGTAGCAGACTGCCCATATACTAACGACGGAAACGTCTAGCAACACTCACATTCGTTTTTAAAACTAGAAGTGTCTGAGATCAAGTTTCATAAACATTCTCAGTAGCATGGTTATTTTATCTTGCTATAATCATCCCTTTGTTCAAATACCGTTAAACCATGGATATGGATCCTAACTCATTCCATATAGTTTAACCATTTAGATTCTCGTTATAGAACTTAATACAGATATACCAAATGTAATCAAGAATCATCTTGAACTACCCTTTGGGCACGGCCATGCAATTATCTGATTAATTCTAGAGAGGCGCCAATGGTATCATACTGCACATCAAGTGGAGGAACAAATTCTTTGTTGAATACAAGTGTTGTGAATGCTGCTTCACATCACTTCTAATAATAGCCTTTATAACTACCATTTTCAGGATAGCATTTGACTTAGAATTAAAAGGTGATATCCACATATACCAGAACTTGTTTGTATTCTCAAGTCTAAGGATGACTTAACTAACCATATTCGAAATTTTACTTATGACAACGGATCCATAAATTAATTTTCGAAGGCTGGGGTGTCCAATATGCATCCCTTGTGAATAACATATGAGTTTGGCGGAAACCATCCATTTATTCAAAGAATATAACCAACACTCACATTTGCCTAATGTAACAATACTCCCATATTGTTAAACGACAATGGACATATTTAGAATGATAAATCATTAAAGGGTTAAATATGCAAATATAGGATAAACAATTGTTATATGAATGAAAACAAATACCAAGTATCTTTATTCATCAGAAAATAAAATTATCTTATAATCCCAATTATCCAAATAACTAATAAACACAGATTTACATAAGACTACTAGCTGAAAGCATTCCAATATTCTTAGTATTAACTGAATGCTTTGGAAAATCCAATGTTTTAGTAAAAGGATCAGCTAAGTTGTCATATGTGTGAACTTTTTCTAACTTTATGTCACCAAATTCAATAACTTCACGAAGGTAGTGAACTTTGGCACAGAAATGTCTAGCACCTTTAGTGATTCCAAACTCATTAGTTATAGTGATTGCTCTAGTATTATCACAATACATATTTATGGGTTCTTCAATTGTAGGAACAACACTAAGCCCAGAAATGAATTTACTAACCCAAACAGCTTCCTTAGAAGCATCATAAGCAGCAATATACTTAGCTTTTGCAGATGAAGTAGCGAAAATGCTTTGCTTGGTACTCTTCCAATCAACAGCACCTCCATTTAAAATGAACACATATCCAGTCTGAGACTTAAGGTTATCAGCATCCGTCAGATATCCAGCATCAGTGTAGCAAGAAACCCTAAGCTCTCATTTTATATCACCTCCGTAAACTAGAAACATGTCCTTAGTATTCCTGAGATACTTCAGAATGTTCTTAATAGTAGTCCAGTAAAGATCATATGGATTCTGTTGAAATCGGCTTGTTATGTTCTGAGCGAACGCAACATCAGGGCGAGTACATCTCACAACATACATAATTGAACCTACAGTTGAGGCATATGGAACATTTTGCATGCCCTTCAATTCAGCATGTGTTGAAGCATCTTGTGATTTACTCAATCTAAGCTTTTCTTACATGAGGATACTTCCATGTTTAGAATTCTCCATGTGATATCGCTTTAAATTTTTTTCGATATAAGCACTTTGACACAAACCAATTAACCGCTGTGATCTATCTCTGTAGATCTTGATACCAAGAATATATGTAGCTTCACCTAAATCTTTCATAGAAAAACACCTTCCTAGGTAGGATTTTACATCTTGTAACATTGGAATGTTGTTTCCCATGATCAATATGTCATCGACATACAAGATTAGGAAAGTGACATTACTCCCATTAGCCTTTAGATATACACATGTCTCATCACGATTTTGAGTGAAACCAAATTTCTTTATTTCATCATCAAATCGTTTATTCCATTGCCTTGATGCTTGCTTAAGCCCATAAATGAAATGCTTTAGCTTGCATACTCGGTTTGGATATTTTAGATTGACAAAACCTTCAGGTTGCTCCATGTAGACCTCTTCAGATAGATATCTATTGAGGAAGGCAGTTTTGACATCCATTTGCCAAATCTCATAGTCATAAAACGCCGCTATGGCTGTAAGAATCCTAATAGCTCTAATGTCTGCAACAGGAGAGAAAGTTTCCTCATAATCAATCCCTGGGGTTTGAGTATGCCCTTTGTCACAAGATGAGCTTTATAGGTGTGTACAGCTCCATCCATGTCGATCTTCTTCTTGAAGAGCCACTTGCTACCAATGGTTTTGCCGTTAGGAGAAAGATCAACTAAGTCTCAAACTTCGTTGTCTTTCATGGATTTCATTTCCACATTCATAGCATTCGGCCATTTATCAGACTCAGGGTCTAACAATGCAGCTTTATAGTTAGCGGGTTCACCAAGACCCCCTAACTCATGCTCCTCAGCATCGATGTATAAACACAATCGATCTGTAGGACCGCGTGTCCTTGTGGACCTACGAATGGGATTGATATCACTTTGAGGTTCATCTATTTCTAGATCACCCTCTTCATGATGTAAGCTAGTGTCTATAGAAAGATGCGTATCTTCTTCTTGAATAATTTCAAGATCTTCTAGACTCTCACTTGTTTCTTGAGTTATAAGACTATTCTTTAGGAATTTAGCATTCCGATCAACAAGTACTTTGTTCTCGGGTGGGTAGTAGAAAGAATATCTTATAGTTTCCTTTGGGTATCCTATAAAGATACACTTAATAGACATGGGTTCTAACTTGTCAGGCTTGGTAAGAGTATCTCGCTTAACAAGTGCCTCACAACCCCAGACTTTTAAGTAAGACAGCTTAGGGGCTTGCCCATGCCATACTTCGTATGGTGTCTTTTCAACCTTCTTAGTTGGAACCATATTGAGAATGCGTGCAGCAGTCTCAAGAGCATAATCCCAAAAAGACTTTGGAAGAGTTGTTTGACTCATCGTGGATCGAACCATATCCAGTAGGGTTCTGTTTCTCCTTTTCGACATACCATTTTGTTGTGGCGTGTAAGGAGGAGTACGATGGGCGATAATCCCATGATCTTTTAGATGATCCAAAAACTCTTGACTCATATACTCGCCCCCACGATCAGAACGTAGTGATTTTATGGTCTTACCGAGTTGATTTTCTACTTCCTTTTGAAACACTTGGAAAGTTTCAAACAGTTCATGTTTATGCTTTAACAAGTAAACAAACCATAACGACTAAAGTCGTCAGTGAAAGTGACGAAGTAGCTTGCTCCTTGTCTTGACATGATCTTAAATGGGCCACATACATCAGTGTGTATTAGTCCAAATAGATCTTTGGCCCTTTCCACTTGATGTGTGTAAGTTTTTCTTGCTATCTTTTTAGACATACAAGGGATGCATTTTTCAAAATCCCTATGGTCAGTTGAATTGAGAAGTCCATCATGTTGCAACTTTTTAATGCGTTTCTTGTTAATGTGTCCAAAACGACAATGCTATAAGAGAGCAGAGTCCAAGTTAGACTTGGATCTTTAGTTGCTTAAAGCATATATAGAACTACCATTTGTATAAGAATCAGACAAATCAATTTCAAAGATACCATCCCGTAGGACAACACTAAAATAAACCATGTTATTCCTAGAAACTTGAATTGAATTATCCACGAAGTGGTTAACATAACCATCATCGTACAAACGGGAAACTGAGATAATCCCTTTAGTAATAGAGGGAGCATAATGACAATTGTTCAAAACAATAACTAATCCGCTAGGAAGGGATAAATGATAGGATCCAATTGCTTTAACTTCTGCACGTTAACCATTGCCCACGTACAAGCTTAAAGCGCATGGATTCACTTTCCTACTTGACCTTAAACCCTGAGTTGTATTACAGATGTGAGTGCCACAACCAGTATTATAAACCTAAGATTTATTAGGAAAAGTATAGAGTTCTATAGTAAAGATACCTGAACCGCTAGCTCTATGAGATAGCTTCTTGTTCTTCAGCAACTCGGCTAAATACTGAGGACAGTTCCTCTTTCAGTGCCCTGTCTCACCACATTGATGACAGATAGAGTCCTTAACAGGATCTTCCTTCTTGGGTGGAGGGGGAATCTTAGGATTGGAAGCATAAGCGAGCTTATTTTTTCCATTCCTATGATTTTGTCCCTTAGCAGCCAATTGGGGTTGTTGTTTCTTGTGCTTATTGTTCCCTTTCTGGACCTTACCTGCTAGAATAGCATGAAGAGCAGGTGCGTTATTTTTTGGCAGAGTTTGCTCATGGAGCTTTAGCATAGCATGCAACTCATTAATTGTCTTCCCCATGCCGTGCATGTTGTAATTCTGCATAAAACTATCAAATTCCTTGCGCAGTGAGATCAAAATAAGACTCACTCCAAGGTTAAGTGACACGGGGTACCCCAAATGCTCTAGATTTTCTATATAGCCCTTTATTTTCATAACGTAAGAGCTAACAGACTGCCCTTCTTCCTGCTTGCAAGAGTGAAATTCTCGCACAGTCTGAAGAAGCTCCTGCTCTGCTTGCTGAGCAAACAGAGTTTTTAACTCTTGTAGCATTTCATGAGCATGAAGGTTTTCCAGATTTTGTTGGATCTCTGGTTCCATAGTCATGAGCATGAGTCCAACAATCTCTTTTGATCCTTTAATCCAAGCAATATGAGCTACAGTGATTTCAGAAGCAACTAGCTGACCCTTTGGAGCTACAGGAGCAGGAGGAATTGGTTGCTCTAGGTAATTCAACTTATCCTCAATTGATAGTACAATCCTAAGTTGTGCCCGGGGGCACCGCCCGCCTTCTTAAATTGTCATTCAATTCTCTAGAGTTATTTTTCTCAGTTTTTTATCTTACCCTACTCCTCCCTCTCTTTTTTTTTCCACCCCTCCTATTCTTTCTTCCTTATCCTTTTTTTTTCACCCTTTTTTTTTCTTCCTTGGTCCCTTTTGCGGGATCTTCACTTTTGGGAGTGAGGGGATTCTTGGGATTGAGGAGCATAAGCAGCTTATTTTTCACCTTCTCTTGATTTTTGGTCCCCTGGCAGCCATTTGGGTGGTGCGTTTTTTTTATGCTTGTTCACTTTCTGGACTTTACCTGCTCGAATAGCATGAAGATCAGGCACGTTGTTTTTGGGCAGAGTTTGCTCATGGAGCTTTAGTATATCATGCAACTCATTAACTGTCTTCCCCATGCTGTGCATGTTGTAATTCTGCATAAAACTGTCAAATTCCTTGCGTTGTTTTTGGGCAGAGTTTGCTCATGGACCTTTAACAAATGATCTTTTGACAAAATAATGACTTTTGACCTCATTCCATATAAGTCGCGATCTAGTCTTGAAGCTTAACTCTCTTAGCCCTTTTATCTCGACTTGCACCATGGGATAATAGTGGCTTGTACAATGTCGTGACAAGCTCATCAGGCTCTCTTGGTGTATAAAAACGATTTGGTGTTGATTCTCCTTCGTTGAAGATAGATATGTAGTTACTCTTTCGGGGTTCGTATTGCTCTTGTTTTCCCATGGGCAGGCGCGTGTTCCTGGGTCGAGGTTTGGTAATACCCATTTGCTTTCATCTTCTTCTATCACCATTGGTGTCTCTGTTTTAGCGATATCATCCCGTGAATACTCAACGTGTATGAGTTTGGTGATATATGGGTTATCGTCTTGGATTGCATGTGCATCTTGGTCATCTTCATCTTGATGATAAGTTGGAACAACTCTAATGAGATCACGCGTGTCAAAGGAATTGAGAAGAGGGGGAGCACACGACCGATGTGTAGGAAACCCAATTATTTTTTTCTTATGTAAAAGCTGATTTTTTTTCTTCACTCGAAAGTTTAGATTTTCTATGGCATCCAAGATTCGAGCCTTTTGTTTCGTCTGTTGTTATGAATGTTGCAGCAGTAGTTGTGATTGGTGCTGCAGTTGTTGTGATTGTTGCTGCAGTTGTTGTTGAATCACTTGTAGGGCTTGCAAAAGTGCGGTATTATCGGTCATGGTCACTTTAAAAAAAAAGAAACTTTTTTTCGTGAACAGTACAAACCGATGAACAGTACGAAGGAATAGTAACGTTGAACATTTTTTTTAAGAAAATAGAATACAAGGATATATGATCTGGAGTTAGAATTAGGAGAAACCTAATACGATAACTTACAAGAACTTGATGGTTCGAATTCGATGAATCGAATATGATGGAAACAAGGGTTATCACTCAGGGTAAACCTGCTCTGATTACCACCTGATGTAGGACAATGGAAGGTAGATTCGTTCACAGCCAACGCTAATGAACAGGTTAATGGCAAATGCCAAGAAACCTAGGCTGGTTTCTAGTTCACGTAGGAACAGAAGGATAAAACGTGAAAACATGTATAAAAATAGTTTGAATAATATTGATTGAATTGAATTACAATATGCTCGAATTTAGTTTAAATAGACCTACGAATCCTAAAAAATTTCCTAATTAACAAAATAAAGATAAACTCAAGAAAATCCTAGTTGACCAAGTAATAAATCTATTTCCAGATTTATTTGGATTTCTTTCCAGATTTATTGGGATTTTCTTGTTCTCAAAATTATTTCTTTCAGAATCATCCTTTTTCCTTTTTTTCCAATTCTGGTCCCCCATCAATAGCCCTTCATTTTAAGAACATACGAGCTAACAGACTGCCTTCTTCCTACTTGCAAGAGTGAAAATCTCGCGTAGTCTGAAGAAGCTCCTACGCTGCTTGCTGAGCAAACAGAGTTTTCAACTCCTTTAGCATGTCATTAGCATGGAGGTTTTCCAGATTTTGTTAGATCTCTGGTCATATGAAGCTGATTTTGCGTGATCCTAATGGTCATATGAAGCCATTTTCAATTAGCCTTGTATAGGAGTCGATTCGAATTAGAGGCAATGTTGTTCCTTGGTTCTGCATCGTTTGGTTCCCTCCTTGTATACCTAGGCATGCGTTCCATCTATGGCTTGTGGCTAACATTAATTGAAGCACAGTCAATTTTGAGGCTATGTGATGGTTGGGGTCAAGAGAGTGACTTGAACCTGCTTTGATGCCCTTTTTGCAATAACCAGCCCGATTCTCATGCTCATTTATTCTTCGAATGTCTGATTTTGATGCAGGCATTGTTAGCTGTCAAATGATTTGACAATTGTAATTAGTGGTATATTTCCTAATTCAGATGTATTATAGTTGTAATGTTTATCCTTTGGGAGTCTGCTATGTCGTTTATTCTCCCTAATGCGAAGGGTTGTAGTGCTCGTAGTATTATTGTTCGTCTGTTACTTGATGCTACATGTTATTATATTTGGCGCAAGAGGAATTGAAGGCTTTTCAAGAAAGAGTTGAAGACGTATGACGAGCTCTTCGATGATATCAACACGTACTAATGTTCGGTTGAAGCTCATCGTTGTTAAAGTAGATGGAGTTGTGTGTTGTTGTTGACGTTGATTAGGTGCATCAGCAGTAGTTACAGCGGAAGACTTTGACACAACTTGAGTAGTTCCATAGAGTAATTCATCGAACATCGGGCTAAATAGCAAATCCAGCTCATTTGACGTTGTTACTGTCTCAGCTGCCTGATGAACATTTTCTTGACTCTAGGGACCGGGACTTAAAATGTCATGTTCAAGTGCCGTTGTCAAACATTGTGGAACGGGGTCAGAACTGACGTGATCTGACGCCATTTGAGGCAATTCATCAAAATTAACATGAATGGTTTCGACTATTACTCTTGTTCTCTTGTTATATACCCGATATGCTTTTGACTGAGTAGAATACCCTACAAAAATACATGCATCACCTTTTTCCTTCATTTTGTCCAGATTTTCACCATCTCTGACGATGTAGCAAAGAGAGCAAAAAATGTGAAAGAACTTAACAGACAGTTTTCAGCCATTGATGATGCGGTAAGGTGTTTTCTCATGTCGAGGAATTACGAGTGAATGGTTTTGTGTAAAACATGCAGTTGCAATTGCTTCAGCCCAAAAGTAAAAAGGAACTTTAGCGGCGCTTATCATTGTTCGAGCAGCCTCAACAAGAGTACAATTTTGTCTTTCGACAACGTCGTTTTGTATAGGTGTTCGAGCAGTTAACGTTTCGTGTTTTATACCTTCTGTTGCAAAGTATGCATGAAGACACAAATTCTAGGCGTCCACTTAGAGGACTTGACGCCTAGACACACACACAGTTTTTCTGTGTTTTACAATTTGACACACAGAAAACTATACGACCTATATCTCTTTATATACTAGAGATATTAGGTTTACAAAGGATAAGTATTAGGAAATAAACAAATCTTCCTAACTTTTATAATTATCTTCTAGGAAATCTTCTGTAATCTTCTATCTTTTGAAGAATTCATCCTTTGTCTTTTAAGTCCTTCATCTTTTATATGTTTTGTCTTATCAACTCAAATATAATTCCCAACAAAAATGCAATTCATCACTGGAGGTGGCATTTTTGTTGGAACAACAAGAGTTGTACAGGTTGATCCTATTCTAGGTGTTGTGGGTGCAAGATGTTTTGACCTTGATTTGGGTTTATCAGGTTTTGTGATTGCTGAATTTCTAGAGCTTGACCCTGGTCTACCTTTATAAATAGTTCTCTACTCATCTGAACTTAAATCATCATACCACTGTACAATCTCTGATGGAATAGTAGCTTTTTTGCTTTTAAAGAGCTTGACCTTTGTTTACCATCAAAAGCTTTTTTTTTGCTTGGGTTGATCTAGACCCTGTTTTACCTTTAGAAGCCTTTTTTCGCTTAGGTTGATCTAGACCCTGGTTTACCTTTAGAAGCTTTTTTTGTTCCTAAGTAGAATTAGAGCTACAAGTATCCTCAGAGCTTGACTTTAAGGTATCATCAGAGATAACTTGAAAATGGTTATGATCGGAGCTTTCATCAGAGGTAGCTTGAAAAGGGTTATGATCAGAGCTTTCATCAGAGGTAGCTTGAAAAGGGTTATGATCACAACTTGTGTCTGATTCAATAATTATGACCTCTGCCAATAAGATATGATTGGTAAACTTAGTTTCCAAATCCACATTGCTTCAATGAAGGTTATTTCATAAGGTACGTTAAGATTAAAGGGGTGTATAGCTTGTTTCCTAAATTTAGTTACCAAGTGTACATTGGTTCATTACAACTTATTTAATAAGATACATTTAACTTAAAAGGGTGTTTGGATTAAATCAATTGTTTTCTCAACTTAGTTTCCTAAGGTACATTGATTCAATTCAGCTTATTTCATAAGGTACTTTAAACTTAAAGGGGTGTTTGAATTAAATCAATTGTTTCCTAAACTTAGTTTACTAAGGTATAAACTTAGTTTCCCAATTACTATATAGAGTAAATTACCCTCTCTAATAGTCTAATACCTATGAAATATGCTCAAAAAGAATTATTACCTCTTTCCATTACCAATTTATCTTTTCCCTTGGTAATATCCATTATCTGTTTTTCCTTGTTAAGATGTTTTTTAACTTTCTCAATCCTTTGTTCAAAAATCTCTAGAATCTTCATTTCTGTTAACTTTCTTTTGTCATCCACACATAGGGCTGTAAACGAACCGGACGTTCAGTGAACATTTCGTGAACCGTGCGGTAAGATGTTCGATTATGTGCGCTTATTTATTAAATGGACGAACGTGAACAAGATTTTCTGTCCGTCTAGTTAAATGAACGAACATGAACACACGCTTCGTCCGTTTATTAGCGTTCGTGAACGTTCGATTATTTCGTTCGATTATGTTCGTCCGATTACGTTCGTTTATTTCGCTCGTTTACGCTCGATTATTTCGTTCGTTTATGCTCGATTATATCATTTGATTAACATATCAAATATTGCAAATTTTTGTTAACTTGTATATATCGTTTATGCTCGATTATATCGTTTACGTTCGTTTATGTCCGTTTACGTTCATTTTTTGTCCGTTTATGTTCGTTTAACTCATTAATGAACGAACATAAACGAACATGAACAAGTTCAAATCTAAATGAACGAACATGAACAAAAATTTTCGTCCGATTACGCGTCCGTGTCCGTTTATTTGACCGGCTAAAATTAAATGGACGGACACGAACACACCTCCGTCCGTGTCCGTCCGGTTCGTTTACAGCCCTATCCACACATAGTAAACACTCAATACATAAGCCACAACTAAAATGATTGGTAAAATAACAGAATAAGAACAAGTGACAAAATGAGTCAATGAAATAGCAACAACATGCAATAGAATACATTCATTGTACACTTACATTTCACACGTTGTTGTTTTTCCTACTCTCTTTTTAAGAAATCATCGAGTATGTCATCATCTATAGCATCATGAACCTGCCAGTTACTCCCATAATTGTTTAAAACATAATCGATCATGTCATCATTTACTACAAACTTATTCAAGTCTATAGATTTCCAGAAATCTGCCATTGATATGAAGTTTGATCTAGGGTTTGTCGGGTTTTGGGAGTGAAGAGTCAGGTTTGGTAATGAGAATTAAATGGAGTGTGCGTGGAAAGTTTTTTAAAAGCTGTGTCCCGGGGAAACACGGAGTCAACACTCGTATAAATAGGAAAAGACTAAAATACATAGGGACTATTCATGCAATTTTTTGTAAACAACAAAGACTGATGATGCAATTTAGTCTTTTGTACCGAGACTTAAATGATGGTATGCAGTTACGACGTCGCTTCATTTTCTACTTTCAATGATGACATCTCAGCTTCTATGCACGAAAACCGATATTTGATTTAATTATCTATATCTTATCCCACTCATTTCGTCTTACATATACATCTAAATTGTTCACCTAAAATTCTATTCAATGGCCATGGAGATTACCAGTTTGACGGAGTTACATAAGTGTATGCGGTTTTGGTTTGTGCAAGAGATTGCCGAAGAAGAAGGGTTGCTAAAATTTCTTCATGATCGATGTGATGACTTGAGGAGGAAAAGCGACAGGCGCCATGTGTTGATTCGTGAGATGGAGGCTTTGGGAGAGCGTGGGATGGTTGTTGATTCTTTGGAGTGTTTGAAACAAACTCACGCTAGAAAAACCATTAAGCTTGCAGGTTTGACAGATGTGATAGCTGATACTCTAGCTGGTATCCATGAGAAGGAAGGTCATGTGGCTAGAATGGATTTAAATAATTAGGTTTTCCTAGGTAACGGGTAGTTAGGGGTTGTTTGAGGAAACATAATGATTTAGAACTGAATGATTAATGATTCTGAATGATTCAAAGACTCTGTATAAATTTGTTTTTGTTGTTTGATAAACGTTGTGAATGAACAATCTGAATTGCAAAAAATCACTATATCAATTTTCACGATAAATAAAAATTTCATTTTTGACTTTTAAAGAATTCTTGTGTAGTGATACGTTGTTTCATTTTTTTTCTCTACTAAAATATAAGAAGCAAAACATTCAATTAAAGTTGAAATTTTAAAGTAATTTTGTATCGTTATTAGCCTAAAGCATGAGATATGTTTCCCTTTATTAATTCATCAAAATCAATTTCTACTTTCAACTGCAACTAGAGGTGAGCAAAAAAAGTGAAAAAACCGAATAGATCGAAAACCAAAACCGAAAATAATCGAACCGAACTAATAACATAACCCAATTTGCCAAAATTGAACTGAATCGAACTTCAAATTCGGTTTTCGGGTTGGATATGGATTTGGAAATCTAAACCGAAAACCGAATTTATATAAATATATTTATTTTTCATATATTTATACATATAAAAAGACAATTAACATTTTATCCTAATATAAAAAACACTTTTTATTCTTGATATAACTTTTTTTTGCTAAATATTTATGTAATTAGTTTTTTTTAAATAAATTGTGTAATTCGAGTTATTCGTGTCAACTTGAAAACCGAACCGAATTCAAATTCGGTTTTCGGTTGAATTCTAGTTCGGTTTAATTTTTAAGTTGACAAAAAAAATTAACCGAAATAATCGAACATGATAACCGAACCAATCAACACGCCTAAATGCAACACTCACCATATACGCTCGATTTTTTGCTTCATAATATTATAACGAGTCGGTAAGTGACCCGCGCGTTGCGGCGGTGCCTTATGTACGTAAACAGGGATAAACTTTCTTTTAATGAACTCCTCATCAATTAGATGGCAAGTTATAAACTTTCTTTTAACAAAAAAACCCCATAAACATGTATAAGTCAAATGTGCAACACAATTCACACAAAAATTAAGTAAAATAACTCTCATATCATATCTATGAAGTAGCATGATTAAAACATATACACACAGATGGTAAGCGAGTACGCGCCACTATTTTTTTCCTTAAAGTTCTATGCAGATTCAGCATCAAGCTTTACTTTATGACCGACCTTACATGGGAACTCCTTTCTCGTATGAAACTGAAAGCAAAATCAAAAAGTTAACATTAATAGAAGACATTGTATAGCATTCCCACCTTGTATACAATAGACAAACATACATGCAATAAGTGATTACATGTACCTTAGACCTTTATGTATAACACAATACCTGTATGTGTTCATGTCCATCATGACCCCAACTACATTCATTACAAAAAGGTTGAACACACTTAACGCAAAATCGATCCAATTTATTAGTGCTATGCATCGAGCAAACTTTAGGCGCTATAATGTTAATCATATCCGCAATCCACGAAGACAATTCTACATGTTTATTCTGCAGATAGTGTGCATTAAAATTCTTATCAATATCCAACCTTATGATCCACTAAAAAAAGGCGGAAATTTTGAATTTATAAAGCGTACTTGTTTCCGAGACCGGCGTTTAAACCCATTGACATTGCAGCTGCCTGTCCAGGTTGTGGTGGTGGTAGTGAGGTCTTTGTGGTGTGATAGAATCTAGAAATATGATTAACAGAATCTAAATGATTTTTTTGTTACAAATGAGAATCCTTATTTGACTTTCGCCTGATTGAATGCAATGAAAATATAATCTAACAAATCTAAAGATTTTAATGATTACAAATGAGAATCCTTATTTTGACTTACCGCCCCTCAACGCGCCTGCAAAAGCAATCATCAAACTAATAAAGGTCAAAGTAGCAGATTCCCACAATAAGTGTAACAGATTGTCTATGATAAATCGATAGCAGCAAGGAAACTTGTCTAACAAAAACTCAATTCCTTTCCATTTATTTTTTCTTATCTTTAAAGAATAGATAGTATTAATGACCATACTTCAACTTATTTGTTGTGCAAATTCAGTTTGCAAATTAATAAAAAAAATTGATAACCAAAATAAGACAACAACTTAAAAAAGTACATCTAATGAATGCGATTACGTTGAAAAATGGCACGACAAATTTCTCGGGTCACCGGATTTAATTGACCAAAGGTAGGCCAACAATCGAGCCATCTGAAAACAAAACTGGTTCTCTTGCATATACTCGCAAACTGATTATTGAACTCTAAATAACCATAATTGTTTAATCTTTCCACGTTTTTAAGCATTTTGCGTTATCTCGGCTTATTTTAAAATAGGCAGATTCTTATAAGAAGGTAAAGAGCCAGCCTTTCGTGTCTTCCTATTGTAAAAAGCAATGCAATTTACTCAACAAAAGTTTTAAGTAACCACTATATTGCTTTATTTTAATTATGAGAGTATATTGTTATCTATGAATAGTCTGAATCTGTTTACTTCGTATTTGAAAGAGGAAATTGCAGAGGTCACTTAAATCGGTTCAAAAAGCGACCCATAATCATGATTTGAACGTTAAGTTCAAAAAGAATAAGTGATGCACCTTGGATGAGAAGTTCTCTTTACCATTTCCTGGCTAACAAAAGATGTCACGACTTATGCAATAACAGTCCCTGCAAGTATGCAAAAAAGACATGTCACAGCTTTTAAGTATATATTGCGTGTTTGTATTTTTGGCCTACCTAGTGCTTACTAAATTTGTTGGTCCAACGCATCTACACTTAGTTCTTCATATACCATAAGCTGTCTACCAAATATTTATCCTGCAGGTTAACACGAAAGACGAAAAATGGACGCTTACCACCATGAATGCGATTCTGAGATTTGACATAGCTGATCTGGTAAATTAACACGATCATCATTTTTCTTGCAATCTCCATTCAATCTCCTCCAGCTCAGCAGTTGCGTACCTGTACATATCACCAACCTATAAAACATAATTTACATGAAAAATATATACGAATGATCAAATCACCTGATTTGATATATGATTCAATGATGCCTACTCGACCCAACTTGAAATAATACAATACACAAACCTTTAATGCCTTTTGAAAACAGAGCATTCTTGATATAGATCGTCACACAGTTGTGAGCTCCCACACCCGAGCTCCATCACGGCATCACCTGCAGCAGTATACATACTTCAATTAAACCATTGTCAAACGTATGCGTATACAAAGCCAGAACCTTACATCCGTAAGCGTGTATTACGAAAAGAATAGATCCAACAACCTTAGATCTATAAAATACCTTTTTTATGCAAAACATAATAAGCATAAAAACAGCTTCAACAAAAAATTTGAAACACCTAAAAACACATTATTAATACCATCTAAACCACAATGTAACGTAACTTAAACCTCATATATATAATCTTGAACTCATCGGGAAACTCATCTTCCACAAATATCCCCAAATCTAATACACAACAAAACAGCCACCAAAAGTAAAAAAGATTTAACATCCTAAAAGTATATATAAGAAGAAAAAACCCAAAGTAATAAATTAGAGATTCAACAAATATAAAACTAAAAAAAAGTAATGTAATTAGGACCTTGAAATGACTATTGACGTGTGCTAATTTGTTTAACTTGATATTCAGATCATTCTTCCCCATCTTTTTCTTTATGGCAGCCGTGATTGATTTTCTCTAGAGTCTAGATGAAGATGACCTGATGGGGCATCAATGTTGATAGCCAAAAGAAGACACCATTAGGTACAAAGATGGCAAATGTTTTGTTCTTCACCACTGTAAACTTGGTAGATGATAAGCCATGAAACTTATGGAATGGGGAAGGTATACACGTGTGTTCTGTATATATATCTAAAAAAAGCATCGCCCAAAAAAAACATCAAAGCCCAAAGAAAAAGCCCAACAGAGAAACCCACTGAAAAAACAGCCCAGTCCAGCATTGTGTCATGACAATTAGTATATAGTTCAATATCAATATCACTCCTTGGTTTAAAGGTATAAAATAACAATATAATAATAGAGGTGAAAGTGGCAACATATGGTGCTGAATGATTTTGCTTACATTTATTGAAGAATCGGTCAGAACCAATTTAATCTTTCAGTGGTGTTTATGTGCTCTCATCAAACGCACTTAATTCTGACCGACTCAGCATTCAGTGCTGAATCTTCCTATTAAGTACTAATCAAATAGCCCCTTAGTCACTTTTGCTTTGTTAATGGTTGAATGTAATGACTTTTATATCTTATGGTTGTATATCTAATCTTTTAAAGGTGTTACTTGTAAATCTAATTGGCCAAAAATTAGGTTCAATCAAGCCTTTTGATTTATGCATATTGTTGTTTTGTTATTGTTTTTTGGATTTTAAGGATGTAGATGATATAGATTTTAGGTATGTTTAGTTCTTGGGAAAAAATGGCGGTTAGAAATGAGATGGGCGGGAAGAGAGAAAGTACACGTTAAAGGGACCAATCGTGCAATCGGAAAAAGACAAAATTTTAAACAGTAAAAAGCATTGTATTAACAAAGTCGTCAGGGACCAATGGCGCAATGGAAATTTTGCTTGAAAAAGACGATTCTGCCCTTTAGTGGAAAGCCGACGTGACTAGGCTAACGACGGAAATAACCGTCGTTAGGCATAACGAGGCTTCAGGGACCAAACGGGTAACAACAGTGTCAAAAAAGTACCTCGTATGAGAGTCCCTGTTATCTAAAAACCCAACGCGTAAACGGGATAGAGGTGAGGGACCAAGGATGTAATTTACCCTAAAATTAATGAGGTTCTCATGCTCCCCTCGGGTCCACCCCTATTGTCAACTATGCGCTAATCTCGTTTTTCCAATAGAAAACGACGTGGCTATGTGTTATTCATTGCTTCATTTTGTGGATTTAACACGTAACTTACTTCAATTAATTATTAGCATAATAGTCAAAGTTTCTCTTTATCATCGGTGTTATACAATTGCTTAATTGAACTTATCATATGTATCACTTTCCAAAGCATCAAGAAAAAAGAATTAAGTTATATACGAAGGGAAATATTCATAATACAAACAGATAAAGCACAGCGTTAATTTTGTACAACCATTTAAAGCATAAATAAAAGTGTCCCAATAAATTTTAATAATGTGCAAATCACTATCCATATATGAAGCTTGAAAATTTTGATCATACTTATAAATCGTAATAGAGAACTTGATGAAATACACTTTAATCAAATATAGTAATTCTACCACCTCTCACGATAAAGGTTCACAGAGTAGTACATTTCGAGTATGTTTAACGTGAAGCGGTGTAGAGCTTTTTGAAACGGTGAGCTGTGAGTAATGAACATTTTGATTTTTAGTGATCGTTTGGCAAATAAGCGGTGAGATGTAGCTATTTTTTAAAAACCTAATTCTCTTATAATTGTTTAAGATGATATGGCTGTTTATTAAAGATGTAAAAATATTTCAATATTTGTAAGTTGTATGATCTTTTAAATTAACTTAATATTTTAATACTTTTAAGTTGTATGATCTTATAAAACACGAGTATATGTGATCGCTTAACAATATTTTCACATTCTTACAATACGTAGATAAAAAAGGAGAAAACATTAATTAAAGGTGCTAACAAAATTTTCATAGTTTTTTCTTTATCTTTTAACAATTCGATAATAGCAAATTATTGAAAGCGTTGGTGATTTAATTAATATGTTAATATGTCACGTAACACATTTCAAAATATATGTTTGTTTTGTATTTCGATCTATATATAGTTATTTATTCATTATTTCATTAATACAATATATGTTGCGTATGTCAAGAATGTTCTAAAACATTTTACATCTAGAAAGTATATAAAAGTACAAATGAATATTACATTAATTACAGTATGATATAAGATTTATATCCGTCGCCTTGTGAAAAACAAAATACGTAAATACGCACCAACGCTTCTTATAAACCACGTTAAATACAATAATCAGAAATTTATATGTTTAAAGTTATACTAGCATGATACCCGCGTAAAGCAACGGTTTTGACGACACCAAAAATGAAAAAGAAACTAAATATTTATAAAAGTATATGAAAATGGACGTTAATTAATTAAAAAAACAAAATTTTAGAAAATATGATAAAATTAAATCATAAAAAGATAAATTGATAAAAAAATATTTTAATTTAAAAATAAAGATGATTTTTTTAATTAAGAAGTGACACATGATGTAGTTCCATAAAATGAAATGAATGGTTAAGATTGCATATCTTTATATTTCCATAAAAGTAAGTTTAAAAGTTCTAATTTTTAAGATTTTTTAAAAATAAAATGTCCTAAATGTTTTATAATATACTATAGATATACTTATATCGTTAGGGTTTTTTTTAAGAGGAATGCTAGAACCACAAATAAACTTCCACAAAAAGTTTTACAAAATGATTTGTCATGTAATTAGTGGCCTTCTCAAAGTTACTTTTGAATTCTCTCCCTTTCATGTATCCACAAGTTACATGACAAATCATTTTGTAAAACTTTTTGTGGAAGTTTGTTTGTGGCTCTAGCATTTCTCTTTTTTTAATTTGTGCACTATAGGGAACACATGTGTGAAAGAAGATTCTACAGTGTGTTGTGTCACAATTTTTAAATGACTAAATAGTCATTGAGTAGTCACTCAATTTTCAGGCCTACAAATCTCATAATGTATATGTTCAAAAAAATGACACGCAGTCAGTTGAACCTTTTTCTTAACATGTGCCCGTGAGGCATAAGTTAGAAAAATCCACATTTTTAATGACTAATAGTCATCGAGTAAGGTTTGGGTCGACCCATCTAACCCGTTTATTAAACATGTCAGGTTCGGGTTGAAAATCTATTAAGCGGATCGATCTGCCAACCGTTTTAAGATTTTTTTCTTAGACTAAAAATTGTATTTAGTATTTATATTGGTGACGGTTTAAGGTGTGTTAAATCGGATCGACTGAACAAACCGTGTTTAACCTGTTGCAGTTGTTATGTGTCAACTTTTGTATATATAACGGGTTAAATAGATCAAACTGAAGCTCGTTTAACCTATTTAACACGTGTAACCTATTTAACATGTCAACCACGGAGTATATATACGGGTTCTAAATGTGTTCAGATTCGGAGTTATGTGATGTAATACTGTTATGGTTGAGACATATTCTGACCCATTTTAATGAATCGAGTCAGGTTGGCGTTGGACGGGTTAAGTTTAACATAAGCTCACCTATTTGTAAACTCGTCAACTCTACGAACCCGTCATCACCGAACCCGACTCCGAATTACCACCCATTATTAATTGTAACACTAAATAGTTTTCGTCAGGAGGCGGGCTTTTAATACAAATGTAAAAAGTGTAAAAGAATATACGTGACCAGGAAAAAAACGTTATTCATAAATTATTTCATCCACAATACCAAACCACATCATGTTAGCGACTTGGCGTGTTGTTTCCCTATACCTATGCATTAACTAATAACACCTTTATTTATACGAAATCAATAAAAAAAAACATATGTTTTCAGAACTAAAAAAAATGTAATTCGCCATGAGCTGTCTGCCAAACATGTGAACAAAGTGTACCACGCGGGTCACATTTTGGGTAAAGATCCATCCGTGGATTAGATCAAGGACTATTGCATCACCAAAAACTATGCGATTACACCAGTAGAAAAACTACTAAGTGTTCTCAGGATGGTTCGACACCATTGCTCCATCTTCAGAGTCCCACAAGTTTAATTGAGCGTTTAATGGTATATCATTTGCCATACTACATATGTCTCTCCGTGGGACCATTTCACCACGGTCAGCCGCACTTACGAATGATGGAGGAGCACAAGTGGCGTTTTTTACGCCAATTGCTGACTGAGAAACAGAAGTAACGGGTTTATGGTGTCTTTAAGAGGATTACTTGAATGCCGTGGCTCCATCGACTAGAAAGCGTCCGGCAGAGAGTGTTATTCGGAGACCATCTCGTGTATAGTAACTGGACGAGTTTGTGTTGAAAGATGGTACTAGATGGATTGTTTTGTTATTGACTTTTATTTTAGAAAGATTCGGATGGTCGTGTTGGTTCAGTTTGCATGAAGCATGATCCTACTTTTTACTATGTCGTGGAGTGTCCTTGGTTTTTCCTAAGGGATTTGTGTTCGCCTCGAAAATCGATCCCTTTATGGTTGTTCTCGAATGTTTATTCGAGCTAACAAAAACGCCAGGAAGTCAAACATTAGCTACGCTAGCATTGGGATTTTTTGATTATGGTTTTCAAAGACCGGAAAAAGTTTTGCAAAAATATTCAGAAACCAAAGCGAAACACTTGCTCGACCTTCTTCGGACGACTTTACTTCCACCGGAACTCGAGCAGTCATCAAAACACGATAACCGTCCACCATCACATATAATTCACAGATCTCACAAGCTCCTACGGCGGAATCCGGTTTATGTGTGGCCGTGGGACTATGAAAGATTCACTTGATGTAAAGTTCTCTCAAAAACGCGGTGTATCCAAATTGCCAACCGAGTTCGCCATTGACGATTTCATGTGTGCATTCTTGTTAAATGCCGTAGCGTTTGAACAATGTCATAGTGGATGCTCGAAACATTTCTGGCTAATAAGTTACATTACTACGATGTTTAGATTAAACCATCTTGAGGATTTGGGGATATTATGTGATTGGAAACATTTATCGTGAAAAAATATTTTGGGACTGTTGGTGAAGTTATGCATCGTTTTTATCTAACAAACACGGGGAAGGATAATTCCTTCCCAATAACAATGATTGTTACTCTGGTGCTCAATTATTTGATTAACGTGAATCAGTACTTTATCATTAGCGGGTTGCTGTACAAAGGGCAAGTTTTAAGTACACTATTTTAAACACTCCATGGACGTTTGTATCGGCGTGATAGTGATTATGCTTGCTGTGATATCTTTTGGTTGACTATCGCACTCATGAATGTTTACACGATGCTTGCTACGTTCGTCCTGCTGTTGATTTGGTTACGGAGAATTTACTTCGGATAAGTATCTTGATATTTGTAAGGAATTAAGTTGTGGTATATTTTGTATATAGTTGTAGCTAGTGAATGATCTAATACGTGTATGAGATGATGTGTTTGATTGCTTTGTCCATGATGTATGCTCTGATGTTATTATTATTGTTAGGTGAAATCAAACAATTTTATTCTGATTTTCAAATGCATGCAATTAAGTTAAACTTTCGACCCTATTAAAAGAAATTCTTTTCGCACTATAGATGATACTTAAAAAATATACACGTACATACACTCTTCCTCATATGTGTAGGTCATTGGTTTAGGATCTGACTAGCCTTTGTAAGACTATAGATAACTCGGATACCCAATCCGCTTTTGTTGCTGGAAGACAAATTTTAGATGGCCCGTTTATTCTTGATGAAATTCTCCATTGGTGTAAAAGAAAGAACAAAAAGGCGATGTTCTTTAAAGTCGATTTTGCCAAAGCATACGACTCGGTTCGTTGGGATTACTTATTAGAAGTGCTTGAGGCGTTTGGTTTTGGGCGAACGTGGTGTAATTGGATTCGGGGTACTCTTACTTCTGCTAAGGCTTCTATCTTGATTAATGGAAGTCCTTCTAAAGAGTATTCTTGCCATCGTGGTCTCAAACAAGGAGATCCTCTTGCTCCATATCTCTTTATCTTAATCATGGAATCTCTTCATTTATCTTTCAACCGGGTGGTAGACGAGGGCTTGTTCAAAGGTATTCAATTACCAGGTTCGTTATCCTTATCTCACCTCTTTTATGCAGACGACGCTATGTTTATAGGAGAATGGTCCAATGAAAATCTGAGTGGTATTATCAACATTTTAAAGAGCTTCTTTCTTGCTTCTGGACTTCAAATAAATATCCTTAAAAGTCAACTGTTGGGTGTGTGCGTTCCGCACCAAGTGGTAGAGCAGGCAGCCTCTTTGATAGGTTGTTCTATTATGAGCAACAAATTCCGCTATCTAGGCGTTATGGTGGGAGAATACTCTTCTCGTATTAAGGCTTGGGATGACGTTATTCTTAAGCTTAGATCTCGCCTCTCTAAGTGGAAGGTGAAAACCCTTTCGATAGGCGGTCGTCTAACTCTCTTGAAATCCGTTCTTGGGGCATCGCCGATTTATAATATGTCCATTTTTAAAGTCCCTACAGGTGTCTTGAAGGTTATGGAGTCTATCCGCAGCCGGTTTTTTAATGGTGCGGACCAGTCGGAAAAAAAAGTTACATGGGTCGCTTGGAATAAGGTTTTAGCTTCAAAAAAACATGGTGGTTTAGGAGTCTCGAGTTTTTTTGCTCTTAACCGTGCCCTCCTTCTCAAATGGGTTTGGCGTTTTGTATCCCAAGATGGCTCGTTATGGTATAAAGTCATTCGTGCGCTTTATGGTTCTTCGGTGGAAACTCACTCGACTAGTCTATCCTCTAACTGGTGTTCAATAATGAGGGAAGTCAATAAGTTAAAAGGGAAAGGTTTTGATTTCTGGTCGCATTGTAAAAAACGCATTGGTAATGGTGATGATTCGAGATTCTGGTTCGATTGTTGGATCGGAGACGTTCCTCTTCGTGTCAAATTTCCTCGCTTGTTCGCATTGGACCTGAACAAAGAAGCCTCGGTGGCTGTTAAGCTTAGTGCTCCGATAGATATTTCGTTCCGTAGAAATGCTCGGGGTGGTATCGAAGAACATCTGTTGGCTGATTTGACTTCTTTGATGGATTCGGTGACTTTATCGAATTCAGGTGATCGATGGGTTTGTGATTTGGTTAGCGATGGTAACTTCCGGGTTAAGGAGATTCGTAACTACATTGATGATCTTTTCCTTCCGCATCAAGCTGCCCAGACTAGATGGATCAAATACATCCCTATTAAGGTTAACATCTTCGCTTGGCGAGCTCGGCAAGATTGTTTACCGACTCGAGTTAATCTGATTCGCAGAGGCATCACTATTGAGTCGTCTCTTTGTCCGGTTTGTTCAGTCTGCGAGGAAGATGTTTGCCACATCTTCTTCCGTTGTGATTTGGCTCAGCTTGTTCTTCGTCGCATATGCAGATGGTGGGGCTTAGATCCTCATGACTGGTCATCGTTCCAAGAGTGGCAGTCTTGGATTCTTTCGATTCAGTTCTCCTCTAAGGTCAAAGCTATGTTGGAGGGAGTGTTCTTCGTATCTTGGTGGTTTATCTGGAACTTTAGGAATCGGATCATTTTTGAAGAATCTCCTCCAAGACGTTCGGAAATTTTTGATGCTATAGTTTTTTGTGCTTTCAATTGGTGTAAAAGTCGTTGTCATACGACGTTTTCTTGGGACGATTGGTTAAAAAATCCCCAATTTATTTCTTTGTAATTGTTTTCTAGCTCCTTGCTAGTTTAATAAATTTTGCCGTTCAAAAAAAAAAAATTAACATTAGGAGAATATGCTATGGAACTTTATTTAACATCAATAAGCAAAGGTGCATACTTACAACTCGAAGTGACTACATTCTGATAATAGTTCCAGGGAACCGTACGCTTAATCATAATGCCTTCTTCTATGACATGTGGCAAGCTACCCGGTGGAGGGATAGAAGCTAACTGAACGCCACGTGTCTTGTCCCATGACACATGAGCACCACATAAGTACTTTAAGTACCAATAGAGAATGTTATTTCAACAGCTGCAGTGCCTTGGACCCTGAAAATGTTATGGTCGTTAATGTTATTAAGTATCATGTAGATCTGATATGGAAAATGTGAGGATTGGGGCCAATAAGCAACTTATATGTACACTATCTCTGGGGATCCATTGCTTTGATTCTCGTAATTTGTGACCCAGAAACAACTTTTTTCACCACAAACATCCTAGACCTGCAAGTTAGAGAAAGAGTTATAAATTATAGAGAAAGCAAGAAAAAAAGTAGACAAAGAGTTGCGTAGTAATTAAAAGAGTAGTTATAGAGTTGTGTAGAAGATGGTTTTGGGTATTAGGGTCCGTAAGGGTTTTCTTGATTAAAAAGTCACCTATCTACATGGTATAGATTTGGATGAATATGTCATATAACAAGCGAGTATATCTGGATATATTTTAAAAAATCAAAAGATATCTTTTTTAAAAATCAAAAGATACCGTGGCATATTTTTAAAAGATATTATTATAAATTTGGATTAATATGCCATATAATTAAGAAGTACATCTTGATAATTATGGAGTATATTTTTAAAAAACTTGAAAATCAAACAAATTTCA
>BQNB010089666.1:0-27348 GCA_026074375.1 Tanacetum coccineum
TGTTTGTGTTGCTATAGAAGCACTTATTAATGTATGCAAACATAAGTTACTAACATGACATTTTACTAACATAAGTTGTTGATTATAAGTTACTCCCTCTGTCCCATATTAAATGTCCACTTTGACTTTTTAAAGTCTTTCTTTTTTAACTTTGACCTTAAATATTTTTATTTGTGTTATGTAATACTTGATGCAAAATATATGAATGGATTGAGTTTCTAAATGTATTTTTCATTGGTATAACTTTAATCAAGTATCACATAACACAAACAAATATATTTAAGGTCAAAGTTAAAAATGAAAGATTACAAAAGTCAATAGTGGACATTCAATATGGGACGGAGGTAGTACAAAATTTCACTTGGCAAGTACTAGTGCTACTGTTGCAAATAGGAACGCAACTTGGTGATCACCAAAGTTGTCTCGGTTTGTAAAGATTAACCATTCTTGCAGGTCACACCATTTGATGTTGGTGCTCTATAATTTTTTATTTTTATTTGATAGTGCCCATATGATCCAAATAATAGTCGTTCAAGTAGTCTCTCATCTAGCGCAGGTTAAACGGTTCAGCTGAGAAATCTGTGTAGTGTGCTTGCTTAATCCATCTATAAGATCCAACAATGTGTATGATATGTATCTTATCCTACAAACTAATTATCATCGGAAAGAATACACCGAATGGTTTCTATACCCCTACTTCTAGCTCAATGAAATGGATCAAAACGAAAAAATTTGCTCGATATCATCTCACAACTTGTTGGAGTGACCTGCATCACATAATCCTAACTAAAATGTTATTCAACCAAAGAAGTGAACACATAATCCCAACTAATATGTTATTCAACCAAAGTGGTGAAAATTTGCATATAGACTAGTGTTCTATGGGTCGATTCCTATTACGATCAGATTAAATTAACAGGTTTTGGTTTCATTCAACTGCAATTCCAACAACCAAGATTTCAGATTTAATGAAACAGGTTAGACTGACACAACATATATATAGTTTTTAAGCGCCAAATGACATATATAAACCACAAACAAACATTTCATTTTCACTCATCCTAGAAAATTTAAAAACCGAGCAAAGCAAACATGCATATTTCCACATAGCGTTTAACTCCACACATAAAATAAACGAGGGTATAAACCCGCGCTCCGCTGCGGAATGTTTTGCGTGCGTGAGTATTAGGTTCATCGAATCGAACACGGCTCTTGAATCCACTGAACCACTTTACGTGACTTGAATCCACCATGACGCTCACAACATTCCATAAATTCTGTTCGAAACAACTTCTTTTGAACAACATATTATCACTTACAGTAACATGCTATTGTATCACTTGTTATTGTATCACTTGTTTAATACATTGCAGGTAAGGGAAACTAGATTCACTAAGGCAATACTTACAAAGAAGTAAAGTTATGCAGTTAGCATCTCTAAGATCATGGAAGTACAAAATTGAGCAAAATTTGTGAGCTACTGCACGATTAACATTTTCGGCATCACCTTCAGCAATATACACAATCACTTCCCCTGTTCTCGGATCCAAGGTTGGAAAAGTCTTTCCTGAGCCAAAAATGGGTCAATATCAGTTCTTCCGTAAAGTGTTCACGGAAGTTAGAACTGTACAAAATAACAAAATCCATAGAGTTCCATGATCCTTACAATGTCACCTATCAATTTTTAACTTGAAACACGTCTGCAACATCATGATTCATAAGCATATATTCATGGATACTTATACATATCATTATCTCTTCAATATGTTCGATCCATTATATATGTTGTTTGGAATCAAATTTAAAAGTGTTGCTTATGCAATGGGTAGAGCTTCATTAACACCCATGATGGAGAGTAAATCATAATTAAACCCAATTAAATCAAGAATTATCAAATGATGATCTAGGTTTTAAAAGGCGAGAGGCGCTCCGTTGCGCTAAGGGTCAAAAAACCGAAGCGCGGGGCGATGAGGCAAAAGCGCACGCCTCACGTAGGTGAGGCGCACACTTTGTACAAAATGATTTTAACTTTGCTAGAAAGCAAGATAAGCATAATTCATATATAAAAACACATCAAGATTACATTTAACAACAATAACAACCATTCATTCCCCATTCTTTCTCAAAGTTCGCGATTCCATATCGCTAAAATGCTAGATATTACAAAGCAAAGATCATAAGCTTATCAAATTCCTACGGGAGAATAACTAAACGATCACAAAGACATGCATGTGAACAAAAACCATGCAATGCATAAGAACAAATGGGGATTTATGGAATTTAGAAGAGGCGTTTTAGTTTAAATATCCACTTAAACCCTTTTAGTTTTAATGCATAAGAACAAATGAGGATTTATACAAAAACCAGCTTGAAGGGACCAATAATAGTCCATTTAAACCCGTTTAGTTTAAATGTCCTTTTTAGACCCATAAGCACATGAGGCGTTAAAAAGCGCTAAAAAGCGCTCATCAAAGGCGCCAAAAGCACCGCCTCTGATCGCCTTATGTAACAGCTACGCATCAAGGGTCCTAATGCGATGACCTTACTGCCTCGCCTCGCCTCACGCCTCAGGCGCTAAAAGGCGCGCTTTTTTAAACACAGATGATGATAACATTTGAAGAATATTAATTAATCCTAATTAAATCAAGAATACTCAATACACTAATTTTGATTTGTAAATGATATCATAGCCAAACTTGCTGCACTAAAGGCGCGGGATTCGGGCGTTGGCAAAGACAGCGATAAGCCCGAAATACAGATACGGTACAACATAGGTAAGGTGAATATTAATACAACAATAAGTAAGAGAACTTACCGTATTCTCAGGAAGTGATGTTGTAACAAACTTCCTTATATCTGACACGTCCATAAGTTCATCGGGGGCTGTTGTTGCAAACAACTGTGGTACTACAACAATGTCACCTCGGTTTACTTGCTCGTCCATCACGGCTTGACCATTGTTTGAGACAACCTGAACCTGTGCCTCACCACTCAGTACGTATATGATGGTGTGGCTGTTTATCGACCAGTGTGGCGAGAGTAGCGCATTCTGTAGATATGGAAAACTCAGGTTAACGGTGACATTCTATTAACTAAATATATGCATTTGTTACATTAATATATCATAAAATATAAAAATTTGTTTGTGAACGGATACTTATTTGGTATGGTTGACCCGAAGGATTTTTTTTACTTTTGCATTAATAACAGACGACTTTCGACCCATTTGACCCGTTTTGTTTTTGCTAACTTTTCAATTTTGCTCAGTTCACCTAATAGAGGCTAAAACATACGAAAATAGTTCTATGTTGCCACGTCTACTATTTTGTTAACATATATATTTAATGAGAAAGGTGTTATAGATGTACTGAACTATAAGCACATCTAACCTTGAACATGCTAAAGTAAAAAGGCTTACAGCTCTCCGTAACTTCTGGTATGTATATGTAAAGCTTAACTGATCGCGAGGAGTGAACCTTTCAGCCTCGTTAAACCAAAGGCATGAGAACAGATTCGACATTGGTGTGTGTGCCCTTACAATAAAAGAACCTTCAGGCACGTCTGAAAGAGAGAAAAAATTCTATTATAACTTACAAGTCAATGATTAAATGGTATTTGCAAAATTTACAGTTCACATTAACAAAAATAGAAAGAAAAAGAAATCCATACTGCTTGGGAGGAGCTTTTGAGGATCCATTGGATTAAATCTTGTCAAACCATCAGCCTAGTAAAAGGCTAACTGTTCATCTATTATGGTATGATTATACTTGTTGAGTTTTTTATTTTGAGCAACCTCTTCCCAGACACAATGGCGATCATAATGATTATAAATTGCATACGCGTGATCTTTCCGCCACCATTATCTATCACCACCCGTAAGAACGTTTTCCTGCACATAAAAGGTTGATTAATTATTGAATGATCAAGAATGATTTATATCATCTTTGTCAACATGATTGCCAACTTCAGATTAAAATGTTGGACGCAAATGCGTTTTAACACAACCATATGAAGTTGGATATATCCAAAACGGAAAGTTATAACGCAACTAAATCCACTAAGATCTGTATAATTAAGGTCCAAAAATATGTTATGGTTGAATATGTTTTGGTATGATAGAATAAAAGATCACATGTAATCAACAAATTTCCACGTTGAAAGTCGAAACAGAACAATGAAAGTCATATGTAAAGCTTTGAAATGTATTTTGTGGTTAATGTAGTCAAAAGTATTTTGTTTGGTTATGTTCTATAAGGATAAAACGGGCAAGATTTAATGATAAAGCTATGATTAGGTAAACAAAGGTTCTGATGTTATCAATTCTTAACAAAGACTAAGTTTTTGTTTGTTTGATTTGCTGAAACAAATTGCTCTATAAACGGATGCTAGTGATTATTCATTATGAAAAAACAAACAGCCCTTAGCTTTCTGTTATTTTCTGATTTGTGGTTGTCCAATTTATCACTCATTACCGTACTCTCAGGTAAACGACATCTTAAGCAGCTTAATGTATATAAGCCCAGGAGAACCTGAACTCGTTACTCTATAAATACTTGTTGGCAACTCAGTTTTCAACCCAATTTACTATACGATTTCATGCATTTACCTACACAAAGATAGAACCGTGTCATTACAGTAACATTTTTTAAGCCCCTTATATAAAACAATTGCTAAAGCTATATCGATCTTTTTATGCAAAACTTCATACGGATACGCAAAATACATTAGCAGTCTCATATTGTAATATTCAGGTGTTCTCGTATTGTAATATTCAGGTGTCAAAGTACATTGGTAGTTAACGGAGAAGACCCTAACTCATAGTCATTATAATATTCATAAAAATGGCAAGAACTACAGTTTGTTGAAAAAAAATTCTTAATAATATCATATCAAGAAGTGTATTGCTTTAATATAACTACTTGCATTAGGATTGCTTGACCCCACAAACTTATGTGCCTAAATTTGACGCAAAAAGAGTATTCAGATACTATCATCACATGGATTATAACATAAGCACTTGCAATAGGGTTAAAAAATTCACCTGATAATAGTGTTCCGACAATTGACCAAGTGACATGATCACCATTTTCATCAATAAAAGAATATTGTTGGCGAATCATAAGGGGATAAAGATGGATCAATGGCTGAGGTTTCATCAACTGATGGAATAACAGGTGTTAGATCAGGAATAGGTTGTAGATATCCGCTAATAAGCACATCAGCCCCTATCTGCAATTTTAGTCAGGAGTTTGTTACTACACAAACTATCAACATTTTTAACATTTATTTAAATTTTATAGATTGAAGTTCATACCAACCTGCTCATAAGAAACATCGATTAGTTCTAAAGCCTGTGGCATTTCAACCATTCTAAGTTCCCCAACTGGTGACGGCGCATTCTTTCCACCTATTATTTTAGGAGCAACAAAAGCATGCACCTGCGTCAACAAAAAGCATGTACGTTTAGGTCATTTCTATGGGTATGGGTTTAATAGTCTAAGGTTCTAAGAAGGGGTTGAAGCTATAAATAATCACACGCCATAGTTCTAAATGAAAGACATGAAACTCCTTAGTTTTGAGAGCTAGTCCAGTTGCCGTATATTCACGTGCAGGCTGTAGTTCTTGGTCGTCGTTGCCACCATTCTGCAATAATAAACAAAAAAGTGATTGTCAAAACAAAATCTACAAAAGGGGCAATTCAATGCTTTTTATAGGCTTCTGTCTTTTACTTGCCGCGTACTAAAACCGTTCTCACACCTAGAATGTAATAAACTTTACACATCCTATTCTACTAACCCCCTTCCTATCCAATAAGATTACTTCATGTCAACAACGATCGTAACAACCCCATAATAAAAATCCTCAATTATCAATACTCTGTACCAGACCATGTCTAACCGTACTATCATGACTGACCCCAAAATTTTGTATTACGGACTGCGTCCGCATACTTCCAAATTTTATACTTTCAACATAGTAATCATCACTTAGGTCTTCATTTGTTTGTTTTCCTTTCATGTTTATACTTAAAGTAAGAGTCAAATTTAACTACAGTATTAAACAACCATTAGCACAAATGTTAGGGAATCATATACAGGAGTAACCAATGTATGCAACAATAAGCAAGAGCAAAAGACAGAAACAGTGAGCTACCATTTAGAGGGGCTAAAAACATAAGAAAAAGATAAGGAAAATTTAAGAAACAACAGCAATTGAAACAAACACTGCAACGAAAAAAAACACACCAATCAAAACAATTATCAACCCAAACTTAATAAACCGCAAACATGCAAAAGCCAAGCAATCGTACCTTATGGAATCAAGATGAGGAAAAAACTGAGACACCAAAAAGGGATGAGGTTGTTCTACTTTTGCTACTTAAATACGTTGGAGTTATACTTTTGCTACTTAAGTACGTCGTGAATAGATTATAACACTTCATGTATAAGCATGTACACATCAAAAGGGTAAACGTGACAGACCTGCATTGCATCGCCTGCTTGTCGACTAATCATGTTTCTTGACTCACCTACACAATATGGATAATTAGATCTTCACACCCTTTAATTTGAAAATGGTAACAATGTTATTAAATACTTAACAAAAAAAATAAAAACCCCAAACTTTGTATATGCTACTTGACATCTGGTGTAGTCTGACTCGTCTTTTTACGTCAAAAAATGTAAATTAAAAGAAGAAATTGCTAGAAAGTATTTCCAGCAGCTCATTTCTGCTGTTGTTTTTTGCCATGCTCATGGTGTCTTTCATCGCGATTTAAAACCCGAAAATATATTGTTAGATGATGATGGTGATTTAAAAAGTTTCTGATTTTGGTCTTAATGCCATTTCTGAGCAAATTAGAGGTGATGGTTTGTTTCATAGTTTTTGTGGTACACCAGCTTATGTGCACCAGAGGTTTTGTGTCGAGAGAAAGGATACGAAAGCTGCTAAAGTTGAATTTTGGTCATGTGTGTCATTTATTTGTGTTAATGGTGGTTACTTCCCATTACATGATCGAGAATATAAAGGGTTTGTATAAGAGATTAATAGAGGTGAATTCAGGTTCCTAGATGGTTTTCACCGTGAGTTATCCCGGGGTATTGAAGCGACTACTTGATATTAATCCTGAATCCCGGATTACTATTCCCGAGATCATGGAAAATAAGTGGTTCAAGAAAGGGTTTAGACATGTTAAATTTTATTTTGAGGACGATAAGCTATGCAGTGTGAAAGATTTTTTTTTTGTAAAGGTGGCAATTTAAACACATTTATAAGTTGGATTATGTTTTTTCCCGAACTTGCCCAAAATCCAACCAAACACGCACCCAATTGATATATATTACTAATTATTGTGGCTATAAATTTCAGTTAAATGTCTTTAGTTTTCCATGCCAAACAGATTGTTGATATTTAGAAAAAAACAACAAAAGAAAAAACACTAAATAGTTTTAAAAAAGCAGTTGTTACCTCCATCAACACGATGTATCCGTTCCTTCGCCATATCGCCTGGCTCCAAGCGTCTTCTAGCATTCCATCAATTCAGCCTGGCGCCGTACCAAAAAGCCTTCTTTTTTTCTGCAAGCACACGAACACATTCACAATTCTCACGCGCGCCATCATCTCCGGATACAAATCTCTCATGTTTTGAACACCACGAATATAAACAGCTACTTCAGACACTGCCTAAAAGAAAAATCAAACAAAGAAGTCTCACAAACTCGTAACAGAGTCTTACTTTTATAATCCATTTTCGGTTTTTACCACGAAACACACAGGCCTGGATTTGGATACTTGTGGTGCTGAGTTTAAAGAATGCCTGGCTTTACCCATCCACAGCTAAGAAGACTCTTTTTAAGTAGTACATTGCCAAACTACTCTCATCCTACGATAAATACCGTGATGAACAAGAAGCCCAAAGGTCAAATGACTTGGAGAGGGTGGTTGGTTGTTTGTGTGTTTCATTTCACTTAATTAATTTCATGTTTTCTACTTTCTCTCACTAGAAAATACATCCTTCCTCTCACTTTCTCTCTCTAGTTCTTGGTTCATATATCAAAGATTACTTGTATTCTACAATTGGTATCAAAAGCCATGGAGTGATTTACTTAGTTTTTGTGTTTGATTATTGGTTCGTTTTTGGTTGTTATTCCGTACGTTTTTTTTTCTTTCTTTTCTTTTGTTTTCAAAGCTTCTTTGTACACTAAAAGATCATTTACCTAGGTAAATTTGATCTAGTATCTTTGGATGGTGTATTTGCTTTGGATCAAAGAAAAACTCATTTTTGTTCATCTTTTGTTTTCAAAAACCTTATAAATTACAAATTTTGATTTTGAAACTTTCGGCTTAAAAACCAAAAAGTTGTCATTTTTAAGGTACCTATAGGTTTAAGAATACTAGTTGTACAAGAAATTTTGGGGAAAAAATCAAAAAGGTGTCTTTTTGTGTTTTAAAGATTTTTAGTTTCGTCCGTGTGTTGCACGAATTCGCAGTTTCTTGTTGTATCCGAATTAGCATTATACGAATTAGCAATTTTATGTTGTACCCGAATTCGCAACTCCAGTGGTATCCGAATTAGCAACTTTCTAGTTCTATCTGAATTGGCAGTTGTTAGTTGTATTCGAATTCGCAATCACTTAGTATCACCCGAATTCGCAATTACTTAATAGAACACGAATTCGCAACTCTCAGTACCTCACGAATTTGCAGTTTTTCAGTATCACACGAATTCGCAACTCTCAGTACCTCACGAATTTGCAGCTTTTCAGTATCACACGAATTCGCAACTCTCAGTACCACACGAATTTGCAGTTTTTTAGTATCACACGAATTCACAACTCTTAGTACCACACGAATTTGCAGTTTTTCAGTATTACACGAATTAGCGATTTTCAATAACTCACGATTTTGCAACATACACTTAAAACCCAAATTGATTAATCAAAATTATACGGTTTATTTCTTTGACTTGTAAAATCCCATGAAACACTCACTTGTTTTCCCAGTTTTGTCAAGAATTGTAAAATCCTATGTAATTTTATGAATTAAAACACAAAAGTCAATAACCTCAAACACAATTACTTTCTATCATCGCTCGATCGATCAGTAATCTTTTTGATACCACTTCATCAATGACGACCCTTGCTGATAAGTCACTTCTCTCAGGTGGTGACAACAAACCACCGATGCTTGAAAAACACTTGTATGACTCGTGGAAAAGCAGAATGGGACTTTATATATGAATAGATCATGTAGAATGATTTCTTGCTTTGTTGAAAAGGTCCACTTGTTTGGCCAACATTACTGTGGATGGTGTAACAGACCAAAGGAATATACTGATTAACTCCCGCAGAAAAAACCATTCAAGCTGTTTGTGACATCAAAGCGCAATAAACATCATTCTACAGGATCCTTCCAAACAGAAATTTAATGCTCTTGTTAGTCAACATCGTGTAGCCAAGGGTATTTGGGAGAAAATCAAACTGCTCATGCAAGGAATGTCGCTTACGAAGCAAGAACGAGAATGTAAGATGTACGATGAATTTGATAAGTTTACATACAAGAAAGGAGAGTCATTACACGAGTACTACTTGAGATTCACTCTGCTACTCAATGATATGAATATTTACAAGATGCCACTGGAGCAATTTCAAGTCAATACCAAGTTTCTAAATACTCTTCTTGCTGAATGGAGCAAATTCGTTACTGATGTTAAGTTAGTCAAAGATTTTCATACTACTAATGTTGATTAGATTCATGCTCACTTGGAACAACATGAATGACATGCAAATGAAGTTCGATTGATGCATAAACGCAACTCCGATCCACTTGCTTTAATTGCATCTCACCAAATGACACAGTCTCCTTATCAATCTCATCAGCACTCTTACCAAAACTCTCAACATCAACAATTTGTCTCACCTTATCAATCTTCACAGTGTGGATCACCTTTTGAATCTCAATAATACTCAATCAATCAATCACCAACACCTCATTCAATCACCTATCCCCCAACAATGATCAAACCTTAGTTCACCACAACGTTTTCTCTCCATCATCATCTATTCCTCAAATAGAATACTCTCCCATAGTCAACCAACAATCTGAATTTTCCCAATTAGACTCCGGTTTAACTATACCAGTTTTCAAGCATGGTGATGATCCAATTGATGCCATCAATCATGTAATGTCATTCTTGTTTGTTGTTGTCACTTCCCGCTATCCTACTACCAATACCCAGATGAGGAACTCGTCCAACCCAAGGCAACAAGCCACCATTAATGATAGAAGAGTAACCGTACAACCAATTCAAGGGAAACAAATTTCTTATGCTGCGGGTACTACAAGAACTTTCACTCCAGGAGCAAGTGGGAGTAACTCAGGGAAATAGAGGATTGTTACGTGTTACAACTGCAAAGGGGAAGGACACATGTCCAAACAATGCACTAAACCAAGGAGGAAATGGGATGATTCACGGTTTAATGATAAAGTGTTGTTGGTACAAGCTCAAGAAAGTGGTCAAATTCTACATGAGGAGGAACTAGCATTCTTGGCAGATCTAGGAATCCCAGAAGGTCAAGCCACACAAACAGTCATTACTCACAATGTTGCTTATCAAGCTGATGATTTGGATGCATATGACTATGATTGTGATGAACTCAACACTACCAAAGTTGCTCTCATGGCGAATTTATCTCATTACGGTTCAGATGCTCTTGCTGAGGTACACAATCATGATAATGTGAATAATAATATGATTAATCAAGTTGTGCAGGTGATGCCGTCTTCTGAACAGTCGAATGTTGTGAATCATTCAGAGACTGAAATAACCAGTTATAACAATATCATTCCTTATTCTCAGTATGTGATCGAATCACAACAGGCAGCTGTTCAAAATTCGAACTCTTCTGCACAACAAGATGAACTTATATTATCTGTGATTGAACAACTAAAAACCTAAGTTGCTAATTGTACCAAGATAAATCTAGAAAATAAACGTGTCAATGATACTTTAACTGCTAAGCTTGAAAGATATAAGGAACAAGTTAAAGTGATGAATGAAGGACAAAGTGTTGATTTAAGGAGTAATGATAATGTTTCAGATTCATATGCACAGTCTGTAGAGATTGATCGTATTAAACAAACTCTTTTTGAACATTTAAAAGAAAAAGAATCTTTAATATAAATAGTTTCTCTTCTCAAAGATGATTTTATGAAAAAAGAATCTAGGAACATAGATAGAGAGATTGCTTTAGAAAAGAGGATTAAACAGCTTGATAATATTGTTTTTAAAAGAGATCAATCCTCACAAACTGTTCACATGTTGACGAAACATTAGTTTTTCTATAATCATACCACTAAACAAGCTCTAGGTTGTCAAAATCCTTTCTATCTGAAGAAAGCTTAGCAGTTGGAACCAAAGTTATATGTTGGTGATATTATTGAGAAAACTAATCCCATTGTGATTCCTGACTCTGAAGAGACCTTAATGCTTGCTGAAGAGAGACGTTTAAAAATGCTTTTAAAACAAAAGGATCCTATAATGTTAGAAAAGAAAGTTAATACTACACCAGTCGATTATGCTGCTCTTAACCAACTTTATAAAGATTTTGAAACACACTTTGTTCCACAAACTAAATTATCTGCTGAACAAGCCTTTTGGTCTCAGAATTCGGTGGATTCTCCAGAACCCATTCTTTCTAGTAGACCCACCATAGTTGAGGTTCCAAAAGAACTTCCTAAAGTCAGCATGGTGTATACAAGTTTGAAGAAACTTAAACACCATCTTGCTGGTTTTAACGTGGTTGTCAAAGAAAGAACCGCACCCATATCTATCACTGAGGGTTCGTAAAGGTTCAAACATATAAAAGCTTGTTTTAGGGATGAAATAATTCCATTTGTAAAAGCTATAAAGGACTTGTTTAACACATTCAATCAATATTTAGTTGATGAACTTTGAGAAGTCCAAAATGTCTTTCATCAAATGGAACACGCTGTAGAACAACATCATTTAAAATCCAAAACATTTGAAGTTAAAATGAATCAAGTTTTGAATGAAAACGAACAACTCTTGGAACAAGTGTTGAGCAAATATATTGTGAACATAATTGTGAATTCGTTTATGAATAATGCTTATGTGTATGTGCATGAATGTGAAAAGTGTCTCCAACTTGAGACTGAGCTTCAAACGGATTTCATTTAAAAAGAGATTTATGATAAACTATTCAAAAGTTTCACCACTGTTGAAAAACATTGCATCTTTTTAGAAGTTAATTCTCAACTTAATCAGGAAATTTTTCAAAGGGACAATCATGTTTCAAATCAAAGTGCTCCAAGTTTTGATAAATTGTTTGAATTAAATGAATTAAAAGCTCAGTCCCAAGAAAAGGACACGGTCATAAAGAAGTTGAAAGGGAGAATTAAATCTCTAAGTCGAAAACAGAATGAAGATAAGATTAAAAAGGACTTAGAAGAGATTGAAACTATAAATATTGAATTGGATCATAGGGTGACAAAGCTTATTGCTGAGAATGAGCATTTGAAACAGACCTATAAGCAACTTTATGACTCAATTCAACCAGCACGTATTCAATCAAATGAATAATGTGATGATTTAATTAATCAAGTCAATCTAAAGTCTATGGAAATTTATGATTTAAATGCTAGTCTTTAGGAAAAAGTTTTAGTAATTACAACTCTCAAGAATGATTTAAGGAAACTTAAAGGAAAATCTGTAGTTGATAATGACGTTACAAAACACCCTAGTGATCAAGAAATGCTTAAGATTGATGTGGAACCAATAACCCCTAAACTATTGAATAAACAGACAGCTCACTCTGCCTATATTACACACACTCAAGAAGAAGCTACCGTTCTTAGGGATCTAGTTGAACATGTTAAATCAAAATATCCACTAGATCAATCCTTAGAATCTTCCTGAAGGTATGCTAAACTAGTTCAAGAGTTGCTTACAAACATCAATAAAACCTGCCCTAGTGTCAACAATACTGATGGAAAATTAGTGGTTATGACCCTAAAGAACAAGGACAAAAGAGTTAGATTCACTGAGCCTGTCACATCCTCAGGAAACACAATCACAAAAACAACCTCAACATCAAACCTTGTTTCTAACAAACCTTTGTTATCTTCTACAGGAGTAAAACCGTCTACTAGTGCTAGTGGATCACAGCCTTCAGGCAAAACAAAGAAAGATAAGATTCAGCAAACACCAAGTATTACTCAGAAGAATTAAGTAGAAGCCTATCCTAAGAAAGTTAAATCTAGTTTGAAAAATAAAAGAACTACTCATGTGCAGCATTCCAAGCTTAATGTGAATTCTGAACTAAAATGTGTTAAGTGTAATGGTTGCATGCTTTATGATAATCATGATTTATGTGTTCTTGATTTTATCAATAGTGTGAATGCTCGTAGTAAATCTAAATCTGTTAAGCAAAGTTCAAAGAGAAAAGTTTGGAAACTAACAGAAAAGGTATTAACAAATACTCCCTCCATCCCGTATTAAGTGTCCACAATGGAATCTTTTAAGTCTTTTTTCATCAACTTTGACCATAAATATTTTTGTTTGTGTTATATAATATTGAATGAAAATTATACCAACGAAAAATATATTCAAAACTCTATCCATTCATATATCTTGCATCAAGTATCATATAACATAAGAAGAAATCATTAAGGTCAAAGTTGAAGAAAAAAGACTTTGAAAAAGTTAAGTGGACACTTAATGTGGGACGGAGGGAGTATTTGATATATCTAGAGACCTACTGGTAAGACCATCACTATAGTAGGAAATGCATACCCTTTAACTAGGATTACCACAACTACTGAAGTGCCCCTTAGGAAACTAACTGCTCTAGATAATGAAACATCTAAACCTGTCATAACATTGGTTTACTCAAGAAAACCTAGGAAATCTATAACTAATGTTCCTGTTAGCAAATCTAAGTTTCTTAAATCTGTATCTGCTAACAAAAAGGAACCTAGTAAATCTTGGGGATCCAAAGTTTCCGATGTTCCATCTTCCTCTCTTGATGAATGCAGGTCATCCAAATTGTTCTCTGGTATTTGGACTCCGGTTGCTCCAAGCATATGACCGGAGATCTCTCTCAGCTCACCAATTTCGTCAATAATTTTTTAGGTACAGTCAAATTCGAAAATGATCACGTGGCAAAGATATTGGGATATAGTGATTATCATATTAGGAATGTTACGATATTAAGCGTTTACTATGTGGAAGGACTTTGACATAACTTATTCTTCGTTAGGTAATTTTGTGATTCGAACCTTGAAGTTGCTTTTTGTCAACACACCTGCTTCATTCGTAATTTAGAAGGTGTTCATCTATTGATTGGATCTCAAGGCAACAATCTATATACTCTATCTCTTAGAGATATGATGGCGTCCTCTCATATACGTCTATTGTCAAAGGCATCAAAGACTAAGTCCTGGCTATAGCATCGACGTCTGTCCCATCTGAACTTTAGTGCAATCAACCATTTAGCTAGACACGGTCTTGTTCGAGGTCTCCCTAAGCTAAAATTTGAAAAGGACCATTTGTGTTTTGCTTATGCAATAGGCAAAAGCAAGAAGAAACCCCACAAACCTAAATCTGAAGACACCAACCAAGAGAAACTTTATCTTTTGCACATAGATCTTTGTGTTTGTCCAATGCGTGTCGCAAGTGTTAATGGAAGAGTACATCCTCGACATTGTCGATGATTACTTCGATTCACATGGGTTAAGTTTTTAAGGTCAAAAGATGAAGCTCCAGATTTCATAATCAAGTTTCTCAATATGATCCAAGTGCAGCATAAAATGACTGTCCGAAGAATTAGAACAGATAATTGAACTGAATTTGTTAATCAAACTTTGCGTGAATATTATGAGAAGATTAGCATCTCTCACGAAACATCTGTTGCTCGCTATCTACAGCAAAATAGTGTCGTTGAAAGACGTAATCGTACGCTTATTGAAGCTGCCTACACAATGTTGATTTACGCAAAAGCTCCGTTATTCCTATGGGTAGAAGCAGTTGCTACAACATGTTACACCCAAAATCGTTCCATTATACGTCTTCAACATGACAAAAAACCATATGAACTTTTACATGACAAACCTCCTGACTTATCATTTTTCCATGTATTTGGTGCACTTTGCTATCCGACAAATGATAGTGAGAACTTGGGTAAGTTACAACCAAAAGCTGATATTGGTATTTTCATTAGTTATGCACCCACAAAGAAAGCATTTCAAATTTACAACCGATGTACCAGACGAATCATTGAAACAATTTAAGTAGACTTTGATGAGCTGACTGCGATAGCTTCTGAACACAACAATTCAGGACCCGCACTTCATGAAATGACTCCTGCAACAATCAGTTCAATACTCGTGCCAAACCCTCTACTTCAAACATTTGTACCCACCCTCAAGAACTGATTGGATATATTGTTCATTCAACCAATGTTTGATGTATTGCTTACTCCTCCCCAAGTGTTGATCTTCCGCCCCTGAAGTCATTGCTCCAATTAATGAGTAGTTGCTCCAGTTTCCGCTGTATCACAGATCACCTTCCTCAAAAAAGTTGACCAAGATGCACCCAAAAAATCACAAGTCTCTCAAACAATACCCGAATACACAAACCCATCCCGTCTTCCTAACGATGTTGAAGATTGAAATCATGATATTAAAGTTGCAAAATATGGGTAATGATCTGTACTTTGGTATCTAATTCTATGAAATCCTTATGATCAATTTCATCTTCTGGATTCTATTCATATAATTGTGCATCCCGATCACCAAATTTCTGAACACAATAGCAAATGGACTAAGGATCACCCACTTGAAAATATAATCGGTGAACTCGATAGACCAGTTTCCACAAGGCTGCAGTTACATGAGCAAGCTCTTTTCTGTTACTACGATGCTTTCCTCACTGCTGTTGAACCCAAGACGTATAAAGATGCTTTGACTCAATCCTGCTGGATCGAAGCAATGCAAGAAGAGCTCAATGAGTTCGAACGCCTTGAAGTATGGGAGCTCGTACCCCGACCAGATAAAGTTATGGTTATTACTTTGAAGTGGATCTACAAAGTAAAGCTAGATGAACTGGGAGGTATTCTAAAGAACAAGGCTTGATTAGTGGCTCGTGGTTACCGTCAAGAAGAGGGAATTGATTTTGAAGAGTATTTTGCTCCGGTTGCAAGATTAGAGACTTTAAGGATTTTTCTTGCATTTTCCGCTCACATGAACATTGTCATCTACCAGATGGATGTCAAGACTGCGTTTCTGAATGGTAATTTGCGAGAAGAGGTTTATGTGGATCCAGATAACCCCAATCACGTGTACAAGCTAAAGAAAGCTCTTTATGGGTTGAAACAAGCTCCACGCGCGTGGTATGACATGTTGTCTTCGTTCCTGATATCCCAAGACTTCTCCAAAGGCTCAGTGGATCCTACTATGTTCATCCGTAAAGAAGGCAAGGAATTACTTCTGGTACAAGTATATGTCGATGATATTATCTTTGCTGCATCTACACTAACTTGTGCCCTATTTTGCTAAAATCACATGTTCAAAATTAAGATGTCAAAGGATGGCAAAATCTTCATTTTTTTAGGACTGCTGTTTTTTTAAAATCCCAGAGGCATCTTTATTAACCAGTCAAAATATGCCCTTGAATCTTTAAAGAAATACGGTTTTGACTCTTGTGACCCAGTGGAGTACCACCCTCAAGAACTAATTAGGATATATTGTTTCAACCGATGTTTGATGAATTACTTACTCCTCCATTAAGTGTTGATCTCCCAGCCCCTGAAGTCATTGCTCCAATTGATGAAGTAGTTGCTCTAGTTCCCGCTGTATCAATCAGATCACCTTCCTCAACAACAGTTGACCAAGATGCACCATCACTAAGTAACTCTCAAACAACACCCGAAACTTAACCTCCCGTCATTCCTAACAATGTTGAAGAAGACAATCATGATATTGAAGTTGCACATATGGGTAATGATCCGTACTTTGGTATCCCAATTACAGAAATCCCGTCTAATCAATCTTCATCATCGAATTCTATTCATACAATTGTGCATCCCGATCACCTAATTTATAAACACAATAGAAAATGGACTAAGGATCACCCACTTGAAAATATAATCGGTGAACTCGATAGAACAATTTCCACAAGGTTGTAGTTACATGAGCAAACTCTTTTCTGTTACTATGATGCTTTCCTCACTGTTGTTGAACCCAAGACGTATAAAGATGCTTTGACTGAATCCTACTGGATCGAAGCAATACAGGAAGAGCTCAATGAGTTCGAATGCCTTGAAGTATGGGAGCTCGTACCCCGACCAGATAAAGTTATGATTATTACTTTGAAGTGGATCTACAAAGTAAAGCTAGATGAATTGGGAGGTATTCTAAAGAACAAGGTTCGATTAGTGGCTCGTGGTTACCGTTAAGAAGAGGGAATTGATTTTGAAGAGTCTTTTGCTTTGGTTACAAGATTAGAGGCTATAAGGATTTTTCTTGCATTTGCCGCTCACATGAACATGGTCGTCTACCAAATAGATGTCAAGACTGTATTTCTGAATGGTAATTTGCAGGAATAGGTTTATGTTAGCCAGCCGGACAGTTTTGTGGATCCAGATAACCCCAATCACGTGTATAAGCTAAAGAAAGTTCTTTACGGGTTGAAACAAGCTCCACGCGCGTGGTATGACATGTTGTCTTCGTTCCTGACATACCAAGACTTCTACAAAGGCTTAGTGGATCCTACTCTGTTCATCTATAAGGAAGGCAAGGAATTACTTATGGTACAAGTATATGTCGATGATATTATCTTTACTGCATCTACACCTGAACTTTGTGACCTATTTGCTAAAATTATGTGTTCAAAATTTAAGATGTCAATGATGGGAAAAATCTCATTTTTCTTAGGATTACAAATTTTTCAAAATCCCAGATGCATCTTTATTAACCAGTCAAAATATGCACTTGAATCTTTAAAAAATATGGTTTTGATTCTTGTGACCTAGTGGATACTCCCATGGTGGAAAAATCCAAACTGGATGAAGATAAAGAAGGGAAAGCAGTTGATCCATCACACTATCGTGGCATTATTGGCACCCACCTTTATCTCACAACCAGTAGACCTGACCTACAATTTGCCATATGCATGTGTGCCCGGTATCAGGCTAGGCCTACCGAAAAGCAATTACTTACGGTCAAAAGGAACTTTCGGTATCTAAAAGGAATCGTCAATCGGGGACTATGTTATCTGAAGGATTCTTTAATTGCACTAACAACATTTGCAAATGCGAATCATGCTGGTTGTCAAGATACACGCCATAGCACATCTGGTAGCATGCAGTTCTTGGGAGATAGACTTGTTAGCTGGTCCTCAAAAAGGTAGAAGAGCGCTGCGATATCCAGTACGGAAGCTGAATATATTGCTATGTCGGGAAGTTGTGCTTAAATCATTTGGATGAGATCACAACTTACTGACTATGGCCTTGGATTCAATAAAATTCCAATGAATTGTGATAACAAAAGCGTTATTGCCTTATGCTGCAACAATGTTTAACATTCGAGTTTGAAGCATATAGACATCAGATTTCACTTTATCAAGGAGCAAGTTGAGAATGGGGTGATTGAACTTTGCTTTGTCAATACGGAGTATCAACTGATGGACATCTTCATAAAAGCCCTTGCAAGAGAAAGAATTAAATTTCTTATCAACAAGCTAGGAATGCAGAGTTTTACGCCGGAGACTCTCAAACAATTAGCAGATGAAGTTGATGAATAGTGGTGGTACCTATTCAAATATCCTGTATCATATGTATATATATATTAAAAACCATAAAAACCAAAATGATTTTTACCTTCTCATAAATTTTTATAAAAACAAAAAATACAAAAATATAAAATCTTTAAAACCAAATAAAAAATTAAAAATAAGAAAATATAAAAAGAGGAAATAATGGAATGTCTTTTGAAAATCAATAACATTTACGATCTTAGAAATGTCATTCAATAATGATACGAGGCTGTAAATGAAGTTCGAGCAGAAGTTCCAAATGTTTTCAAAACACGCCATATGGCTTGCTATTATTTCAGATAGCAACCCGGTCTTCATCTTAGAGGCAAGTATTTCAAAAAGAAAACTTGACCTCGTAACGAGAATTTATTATTGGGCATGGTCTACTTTATGACCATGCAAAGGCTTGTGATTACTTTGCATCACAACCCGTGCTTCCTACATTCCATGAGTGTACGTGTTAGTGTACTTATGTGTGAAAATAAGAGAAATCTTATTTACAATTAGTGTTTGTTTTTCATAAATAAAAACATTGCTTCATGAGAAAAAGTTTTTTCAACGACATTCAACTTCTCAAACAACAACTACAGCTCTTTAAATAAAAAATGGGTCATTGTTTGAGGGGGAGCAAATGTCAAAAATCTTCTTCAAAATGTCATTTGGTCAAAGGGATAAAGGTTTTAAACAATAACATAATATCATTCTTTGGAAAAGTTAATTAAATTTAGCTTATGTGTGCCTTTCATATTATTTGTTTATGCCTTGAGTGAGAATGTGTGCATGATTAAGTTGTTAGGTATATTAGTTAAACCTATAGAGACTAAATGTGACATTGTGCTAACCTGTTTATGCTTATTCAACTCAATATCAAAAAATGCTAAAGATATGAAAGTTTAGGGGGCGAATGTGTCAAAAAAAATGTGTTATATCACACCAAACACCCTCCCCGTTTCACACACATACACACCTAATTTTTCATAAACCCTCTCACGATCGCCACCTTGCTCGTTTTTGATCTCTAGACCATTTCGTGCTAAAGAATCATGAGCATGACCAAAGAACAACAACAAGTTTGGACAATGCTCTTGTTCCAAGGGAACAACATCTTACGATTGGCAGTTGCAACTACAGATTGAGCACCACATTCAAGCCCAAGGAACCAACCTTTCAAGTTGAGTTGGATGTTCTCACTCTCACTCCTTTTTATCCAGCCTTCTTGATCACTGCCAGTGTTCCTGCCATCTACATGTAGGAGTTATGGGCTATAGTTACCTATCAAAAGCAGTACATAAGATTTAAGATGTGCAAGAAGAGCTATTCCTTTGATATGGAAACTTTCATAAACATACTTTTGATTTGTCCAAAACTTCCTGGACTAAAGTTTGTAGATCCTCCATTTGAAGAGGAAATACTAACTTTCATTAGAGAACTTGGCTACCCTGGCAACATCAAATTACTCTCTGATGTCAAAGTTGATACGTCACCTCAACCTTGGAGAACTTTTGGAACCATCATCAACAAGTGTCTTAGTGGTAAAGTAATCGGAATTGACATACTTCGTCTTTCTAGGGCTTAGATACGTTGGGGATTGTATCACCAGGAGAAAGTTGATTATGTTTACCTTCTTTGGGAAGACCTAGTTTTTCAGATCCAAAACTAGGAGTCAAGAAAGAACAAATACATGTTTTACCCAAGATTCACAAAAGTTATCATCAATCACTTCATGTCACAAGACCAATCCATTCCAAGAAGAAACAAGGTAGACTGGCACATGGCTAATGATGATCCTATTCTCACAACTATGAGATTCATTCCTCAGCATGAAGTTGTTCAAAGATACGGTGCCATTCTTCCAGACTATCTAACCAATCCAGCAATGAAAGAATCTAAAGCGTACAAGACTTACCATGATCTTGCTATTGGAAAGGTGCAACCAAAACTAAAATATGTACGTCGATCTTCCAGGACAAAGACTGATGAAGCACCCAAGCCTTCCTCCGATAAAAGAGTCAAAGAAACGGCTAAGGTAGCAAAGTCTAGAAAGAAAAAGCAACCAGCTCTTGGATTGGAAACTCTCTCAGACATAGCATTGACTGAGGCTGGACATATGAAACTGGCCATTGAAAGAAGTAAAACACAACTTCACATCTCTCAACCCAGCAGTTCTGGTGCACATGAAGGAACTGGTGTTACACTAAGGGTTCTTGATGTACCGACTTATGAATCTGATAATGAGCAAATCTCTTGGAAGTCTAGTGATGAAGAAGATGAAGCAAATGTAGGCAAAGACAAAGATGATGATGATGATGATGATAATGATGATGAACAGATTGAATCTGACAATGATGATGGAGACTTTGTTCATCCCAAGTTTACAACTCATGATGATGAAGCAAGGCAAGAAGAAAGAGAAGAAGAAATCTTTGATCCTATAGTTCAAACACCTTCACATGTTGAATCTATTGATGATGAAGATGATGATGAAGAAGTTCAAGTTATGAACATTGAGGGTGAAGAGATCAATGAAGAAGCAAACAATGAAGAGGATGAAGGGAATGAATTATACAGGGATCTGAATGTCAATCTAGAAGGATGAGATGTTGAAATGACGAATGATCAATTGACTAATGTTCAAATTACTTAAGTAACAGAAGACACTCATGTGATCATTACTCCAGTCATTCCTGAAGGTCAACAACAGAGTTCTTCTGTGTCATCTGGCTTTGTTTCTAACATGCTCAACCCCAGACCAGATACTGGTATTGACTCAATATTTAATCTTAACACTGAGGCAACTTCACTTGTAGATGTTTCGGTTACCACTATTGTTGAGCCACCTTTTGTGTTTGCAACAAATCTTCCTCTACCACCCACTCCTCTTATCACACATATGCAACAAACACTAGTTCCCACACCAACAAATGTTCCAAGCTCCTCCCTGCAAGATCTTCCCAACTTTGGCTCTTTATTTGGGTTTGACCATAGACTTAAAACTCTAGAAATCGAATTCTCTGAGTTCAAGCAAACGAACTAATTTGTCAGAAACGTTTTCTTCTATTCCCGCATAGATGATGCATACCTTGCTAAACAAGATGAATGAAGCCTCAAGACGCTGTTCAAATGCAATCAGAACAGACTCATAGAATGAAGCTCAAAGCAGCCAAAAAACAAATATTTTCTCAATAAACTTTATGACAACATAAAAAAAATAATCCCAAGGACAAAGTCAAAGAAACAAGTTAAGGCACAAGTTCTCAAGATTTTGGCCAAGAATTGGAAGAACAGTAAATTACAACAACTCAAAGCTGGAAGGTTTATTTAAATGACTCGTCATCCACTACTTAATCCAACATCTCTTGCTATAGCTGCCAACCTATCAGAATTAGAGCTGAGAAGATCTCATTGAAAAGATGGAGAGCACTAAGTCAATACACATACTAATGAAATAAAAGAATCTCTACAAGGCATTAGTTAGAAGGCTACTAAAGTGACATCTCATCTTGACACTTATGGTGATACAGGTCTCGTTTAAAAGAATGCAGAGATGAGAGGATATAAAGACGAAGAACCCTCTGTTGGATCAAACCGGGAGTCCAAGAGAAGATGAGCTAGAAAAGAACCAGAGTCAACCAGTGCACTAAAGGAAAAGACATCCAAGAAAACTTGTAAGTCAACTGATGGGTCCAAATCTCAACACAAGTCTGCTGGCGAGTCTGCTCATACAGAGGAGCCAATGCACACCGACAAGGATTTGGAAGAACTCGCACATCAAGAGTTTGATATAGGAGCTACTAGAGAACAATCTGATGAAGAGACATCTCAGCATCCTGATTGGTTTCAAAAACCAACAAAAATCCCTACTCTCAATCATGATTAGAACAAGACTTTACCTGCTGTTCATGGACCAGTTCAACCTTGGTTAAGCAATCTAGCTCGAGAAGAAGGTCCTCGTGAATCATTTGATGAGCTAATGGATACACCTCTTTACTTCTCAGCATTTATGATGAATCACCTCAAAATTGATACTTTAACACATGAATTATTAGCCGATCTAACATTTGAGCTGATGAAAGGTACATGCAAAAAAGTTTGGTTGAGCTAGAATACTTTTTTGAAGAAGTCTACAAGGCAACCATGGATCAACTAGATTGGCACAACCCTGAAGGTCAGCAATATCCTCATGATCTGCGAAAGCCACTACCATTGATACCTAACTCTCGCGGTCGTCAAGTCATTCCATTTGATCACTTCATTAACAATGACCTTGCGTATCTATCTGGTGGTGTCTCCAGCTATACTTATGCAACTTCCGTCACAAAGTCTAAGGCTGCAGATTATGGTCATATCAAATGGATTGAAGATTTGGTCCCCACCACAATCTGGAGTGAAGTACCGGTCAACTATAACAAGCATGCACTAGGGGAATTTGTCATTGGGGATGAAAATGTCAACAATTCTATGGATTTGCTACTAACAGGGAATCTGCTCGTTATGTCTACTCTAAACGTAGAATCAGTGTTGTCACAAAGCTTCAAATTATCGAATGGCATGGCTATAAACATTTGGATTGGATCACCATTCGTAGAGATGATGATAAGCTATATACATTCAAGGAAGGAGAATTCAAGAGGCTTCTCCTTTAAGATATCGAAGACATACTGATTCTTCTTATTCAATGCAAGCTGACAAATCTTAATGTTGAAAATCGTATTGCTTTTGGTGCCTCTCTGAGAATGTGTACAAGAAGTATCATCATCCAAAGGCATGTTAAAGATCTTCAGTTAGGTGTCAAAAGTTACCAAAAGAAGCCCAACATCACAAAGCCAGATACGTATAGATCTAATCTCAAACGCAGGGATGCCTATACATCATATTCTAATCCTAGAGGCTTTATCTATCAAAACAAAGACAAGAAGAACCAGTTGATGCGTATTGATGAACTCTATAAGTTTTGTGATGGTACACTCAATGATGTTCGAACTACTCTTAATGATCGTCTGAAAGGGATTAGGATGGAATATCTACCAAAGACAATATGGAGACAGACTGATAGGGAACGAGCAAAAGCTATGATCAAGGTGATCGATAAACAACTCAAGTCAAGGAGGATAATTAGAAGTTTGGAAATTTTGTTGGTGGGAGACCGTACGAGGGTGACGTGTAACTACTGCAAAGGACCATATGATGTATCATATGATGTCCTCGTCATAATCAGGTCAAACCTTGTACATAATAATTAACTTGTGAAATTTTTATATATGTAGTATAGATATTAAGGTGACATTAAGGAGTGCTTGAGTACAAAATTTTCAAGAATTTCTTAGTAAATTCAAAAAAATTCAAATTATTGTACTCAGCACTGTCTTATAAACCCTCAAAAATTGAGGGGGATCATTAAAATGTTCCTGTTCGATATTATGTAACATTTTGTCCCAGTGCGTTTAATCAATTGATATCCAAAATATCAACGGATTAACATTTTGGATAAGGGGAGAAAATGTGATTAAACTGAACCTAATTTGTATTGAAATGTGATCATATAAAATGGACTCAATGCACTCCACACTTAGCATGTACTACGATTACGATGCACATGTAGATCTTTTGATATTTATATCAAACACTTTGATTGAAATTTTTCAATGATTTTGGAAGGACTGTGATGAAATACCCAAAAGACTGACCATGTACTTAAATTAATGGAGTTATAAGGCGGTTAGGCTTAGGTACTCAAATCCTATGATCCAGCTAGAACTGGAGGGATCTACCCAGGGATATCCACTAGTTAGTGTAGAAGTCCTTAGGTATGATACAAAAGGAGAAAAAGTAAGAATTGGGAAAATTGCCGACTGAGATGGAGCTAGCACTGGAATAAACCCAACAAGGTGGTAGTTATGAAGTCTCGGTAAGTGCTGAAGGGGTTGAAGAATGAAAAAGAAATGTAATGATAAAGGGTGAAAAGAAAGAAGCCCTCCAAAAACTTAGGCAGAAACCGGGTTAATACATAAACTGTCAGAAACACTAAGGTGTTGTCTGACATTGAAGACTGTCATGGACCCAGTGACGCTAAGCACAACCCTCCCTAGCCACTCAAGCTCTCTCAACAGACTCTTGTTTCATTTCTCACGGATATTACACGCATTTCTATCGACTTTCTCACTCTGAGTTAGTTGATATTGAAAAGGTGGCAGTCCGCTCCAGCCTCCGATCACTAAAATCAAAGTGCACTATTGAGTCTAGAGCCAAAAGAGATCATCCATAAATCTCATTAGGACACTTGTCAAATTATGCTTGCTATCTCACACAATGTGAATAACAAGAAATATATATAAAGGGTCCTACGCATTATCCTTGTGATTTTTCCAGAACATCTGAGTGATATCATTTACAATGAAGATGGAAATCCTGCTTGAGCCAACATCAAACAAGCTCATGGTAGGTGACTTGTGTAATTCTACACGAATCAAACTTGTGACAACTGGAAAGAAACGATGGTGCGATTCCATAAGAATCAAACTTGTTCCAGGTTATAAATTGATGATTAATAATGAATTTTGAAATGATTAACACTCTCAATGTGTCACAAACCCACTTTAGCAAGTGACATGTTGATTGATTTTCAAATTGATTTTTCTATTCAATCGGTGAGACTTTGTCTTGCTGGTTTACTAATACCGTGTTGTCTGCTTTGAGACGCTCCGGTAATGAGAACGGCTAGTGCAGCTGCGAAACCCTATCAAGGAGGTTCTTCGGAATTATACCTAATCACAGGCAGTATTTATACTGATCAATGGGGAACCGTGGTTATTGCAACCGTATTCGACGATGTGAAAAAGACACTTTCGTCTATATCTGTTGATTATCAATAACCTAAACCTGCAGGTACTCATGACGATTGGTGCAGCTGATTCCCAATGAGTCATGATTCATAGCTACATGCTCATACCAGACCGACAAACATTAAGACATTATGAAAGCTCAAGTACATGTTTCAAGACTTCCGCTACTTTGATACCGTACATCTTTCTTAAAGTGACAAAGTATTAAAGTCAAAAGAATTTCAAAGAAGTTTCCGTCACTCTGATACTGAACGTCTTTCTCGAAGTGACGAAGTGTTAAAGTTAAAGAATTTCAAGAAAGATGCAACATTAAAGCTTTTCAAGTCAAAAAGTCAAGAAAGGTATAAGCATGTCGGTCCAAAAGTCACAAGTTCACAAGATGGCAAAAGTTACAAGATCGTAAAATGAGATTATGCTTGTTTGATGATCTTAAGGTGTTCAAAGATCGCATTCAAGACAAGATAAGGAACAAGCTCAAGACCTAAAGTCTATGATCACTACATCAAATCACAAGTTAATGATTGAAGTTAAAGACTACGAGCACAAGACTAAAGTCAAAGCATAGTATGCTAAGTTTAAATGTTTATAAGTTGGAGTAACCTCCCTTAGGGGAGATTTTTAGGAACAAGAAAAGTCTCGGTCACTTCAAATATTAACTAGTCAAAGCCCGTAGTTAGTTAATGTTTAGGTTATAATCTAATATGGCCCAAAGGCCCATGGAAAGCCTTACAAGGCCCATGGCCGGCCACCCTTGGACTATAAATACACCTTTCCATACCTTAGAGAGGTGGTTGGTTGGTTGGTTGTATGTTTCAATTCACTTAATGCATTTCATGTTCTTTACTTTCTCTCACTAGAAAATATATCCTTCCTCCCACTTTCTCTCTCTAGTTCATGGTTCATATATCAAAGATTACTTGAATTCTACATTTTATCACACTAGAATATCTTTATTCGCGTCCTACACTAATCTAAATTTTCAATAGAGTCATAAAATGGTCTTACATCTTCTAGAGTCTTCCTTTATACATTTCTTTAATCACCATCTCCCTTTCATCCAAATAATCCATTCTTTGTCATGGAAAAGTTAGATGCAAATCTAATACCCTTCCAATTAGGTTTGACAACTTAAATATTTCATCCGAGATATTCAAGTATCTTTAACTTGCAATCGCAAATGTTAAAGGTCATATCCGAAAATCCCTATTCAAGTCTTTTAACAACATTAGTTCAAACACTCTCCTTTTCTTTTCAACGACAACTCCTTTTCTCTTCAACGAAAATCTTCTATCCCTTCGACGAAACACTCTTTCTCTTCGACGAAAACATTCTTTCTCTTCGAAGAAAACATTCTTTTGCTTTGACAAAAACACTCTTTATCTTTCGATCACACGTCTTCCTTCTCACTCAACCACGCCTCTACAACCATAGAGATGGCTAATCTCTTTCCTCTACTATTTTTGCTATCACTTTTAAGATCACCTTATACCTCGTCATGAGATTGTTTTATGAACATTCATAATACTCAAGAAGACTATCATCCGTCTTGATATTGTCAAGCTTATCGCCTTCAACTTCGTTTGTTTTCTTTATTATTATTATTATTATTATTTTCACGTATGAAACACACCAAAGATACGTCACCATTTCCTTTGGGACAATGTTTAAATGGAAATA
>BQNB010089667.1:0-27348 GCA_026074375.1 Tanacetum coccineum
GGGCGGTCCCCTTAAATATGTGGGCGGTCCCCTTAAAATTAAGGGGGCCGCCCGTGTATTTAAGGGGGCCGCCCTAGGCTAGGGCCTTCCCTGTTTATTTTTTGTGTAGGGAGAATTTTCTGAAACTTTTCTAGCCGTTTTAGGTTCGAAAATTTGAATTTGAAAATGTTTATTTTAAATAAAACATTTTTTTTAATTGTAGAAAATGTTTTGTAATGTTTATAAAAATGTTTACAACATTTTATAAAAGCTTGAGGTTGAATAAAAATTTTCTTTGATCATAAAATGGATTAAGCATTTATTTATTCATACCTTTAAGTGATATAATTATCAAAATGAAAATTTACTACTAATTACATGTTTACGTTTAATTTTACATTGAACGTTTTTATATTTTGTTATTATTAAAACATAAAAATGTAAAAAATATTAATAATGTTTTTAAGCATTATATTTTATCAACAAACCACCTAAGCCTCACCTAGCAAAATTTAATTTGTTAAACTAGTTGTGGGCCTTATACATGATGCATGATGAATATCATTGTTGTTTGGTTTAATTTGAGATTATGATACACCTCTTTCTCAATCGTGATCCTTACCTTAAGTATCTCCAATCTATCTTTGATCTTTGTTAACAAATCTAAATACACTTTGGAAGTTTTGGAATGAGATGGTTGTCTCCCTAAAGCGGCCATCCAAGGACCTTATCTTCAACGACATCAAACTTGCTTCATATCATAATTAGATCTTATGCATAAGTAGAAATTATGGTCTAAATTGGATTGAGTTGTTCGATGACTCTCGTCATGCTCTCTGTAACTGATTATTGTTCCTAGCATCTTGCTAGGTTGCTCCTTTTTTTATATATTTCTCGCCATTCTAAAAATTAAATAGCTTTCAATTAACTATCTTCTTGATCTCTATCTTCAGCTACTTCGTAACAATACTAATCTTGATATCTAAATAGTATGATCTTTAAAAAGTTTAGTTGTTAAAGGCTTCTAAGAGAGTTCTTGTTGGACAATAACGACAACAAACCCGAATTTTGATCGCGAAACGCTAGATCGCGAGTTGTATCGAGCACAAGTAGCAAATACGAGAGACTACAAAAAACCAAAAAATATATGCACACATTATACCCTCGTATCAAACCTTTATTAAAAACCTAATAAAGCTATTACAACGAGAAAGAAGAATGAATGACTAGCATTCCTCTCATCTCTATTTATATAGATGAGGGGGGTGGAAACCTATCCTAAGTCGAATAGGAAACTCCTTGCCTTGTAAGGCAAGCTAAACAATTCCTAGTTTTAGTCTAATCCTAATCTATATTACAACGTACACTTAAGTCCATAAACTATGTTTAAGTTTACTACTAATTTTCCTACAATTTTCACCTTAGGAGTAACACTTAAACATAACCGATACTCAGCATCTTTTCCTCGTGCTGAAACCTCAAATCGGGGACCACCTTGTCGACCAGGCATTGTACTTCAGTAATTTCCCTAGATTAGCTTTTATAGACTCCTTCACTTTCTCTTTTCAGCAACATTTCCCTCTGCATCCTCTTGACCAGGTACTCTGATAACCATAATGTTTGCCCCCACCTTTATACCAAGGTATACCTTTTCCTGCTCCTTTACTAAGCAGTTTGTGTTTGTCTTTTCTTCAAGTTGGTTGTCCTCCAACCGTCTTTGAGCAACTGCAGCATCATCGCTACTAACCTGAAAAACCTCAGCTTCACGATCCCCTTGAGCTCCTTGTAGTTCCTCCTCAAACCAAACACGTTTTTCATCTTGTACTCTATGAACTCCTATTTCAACACCAGGACCAAGTTGTTTAAACCCAACTTGTTTATGACAAAGTTGTTTGAACCTAAATTGTTTAGAACCAAGTTGCTATAATCCAACTTGTTTTGAACCTCCATGCTTTTGTACACCAAAAGTTATCACTTTTGCTTCCAAAGTATACACATAGTTCTTTTTCCTGATCCCATTCATCATAACCCGACAACCTTTGATCACCTTGATTCTACCCATCTGCATCTTCACAATATAACCCTCTTTTTTAAGAGTACCTAATGAAATCAAACTTCTTCTTAACCCTGGAACATACCTGACATCTTCCCGTGTAAGGCTTGATCCATCATGCAATTGTATCTTGACTTTCCATGTCCCTTTGATAGTGCATGTCCTGTTATCACCTAACTGAACCGAACAATCATCAACAACCTTAAAGTCATACAAGAAATCCCTCCTATGTGTCATATGATAAGACCCACCTGAATCCATTACCAATTCATCCATCTCATCATTCCCAACTACCACCAAGGCTTCTCCAAAGTATGCGTTATCCTCGTCATCAGAAGAATTAGAATCCTGATCACACTTACCCTTCTTGACAAAACCACTTGACTTCTTCATTGGAAGGTCTCTTTTTAAATGACCCTCTGAATGACATATAAAGCACTTGAGTTTAGCAGTTCCACCCCTTGACTTAAACGGCGAACTTCCACCAGAATGAACTTTACCTGAATGATCCGACCTTCCCCTTACATATAACCCATCACCAGTTTCTTCCTTTGTGCCTTCAGTTCTTTTCTTCAACTCCCTTGAATTCATAGTCACTAGAAAATCCTTCATTGTCAAGGATTCGCTTCCATACAACAATGTCTCCACAAAGTTTTCATAAGACGATGGCAACGACGTAAGTAACATAAGTGCCTGATCCTCATCCTCAATCTCGATATCAATGTTCGCCAAATCAAGTATCAACTTATTAAACTCATCTATATGATCACCCAGTTTCATACCTGTACTCATATAGTACGTGTACAGCTTTTTCTTCAGATACAGTCTGATTGCTAAGGACTTAGTCATATATAGACTAGTTAACTTCGTCCAAATTCCTGCAGCAGTTGTTTCCTTGGTAACTTCCCGTAAAACTGCTTCCTTGGTAACTTCCTGTAAAACCTGGTCTCCCAAGCATAGAATCAAGGTACTGTATGCCCTCTTCATCAAAGTAGCCTTTTGACCTGCTTTCAAGTCCGCGGGTAATGTCTCTAATGCAACATCACATCCCTGCTGTACCATTAAAGCTCGCATCTTTATTTGCCATAACTCGAAGTCATTCTTCCCATCGAATTTTTTGATGTCAAACCTAGTTATCAAACTAGCAATTCTTATTTAACCTTTCTAAAAACCTTGTCAAATTGTTTCTTAACCAACTTACCGACAAGTCTCACAAGCCGTGTGCAATATACATGTTGTCGCTAAAAGCCCTTCTTGCAAATCGAATTAATTAGAAAAACCCTAAACCCTCGATCTCGAACAAGTAAACTCGATCGTAAGCTTAAATCCCAAGGGAATCACGATCGAAACTTGAACCACAAGAAAACCTGCAACAACGTCAAACCTTCAATTTAATCGAATTTTAAAAAACAAAAAACGATAAGTCCAAGTCCACTTTGACGATTATATAATCTTATATATATATAAAGATTCAGTACACATATTTAATGTGTAGGCTTCAATTTTTGTAATCCAAGCTGTGAAAATTATACAATCCCGTCGTGTGAATAAATTGCAAGATTTGTAACCCTAGCTGTGAGAATTGTACATACTGAAATTAACCGTGAGAATATGAAGTGTCACTATAATTACAACATTGATGCAATTATAATCAAAAGAATACAAACAATCCTGCGGTTACAAGATGACATTTATAAAGCAATCAAAATTGTATCCCCGTTACAGATACTTAACCTAAGAAGCCTTGGTATACCATGAGTCCTCTTTTTTTCTTTTATGAAAATTGAGTCAGTAGCAAGAAGCTTCTGATCCTTTGATCATTATTGCATATATTTTTAATACAATTCACATATATTGTGTCAAAAGTCTCACTCTTTCGCCATTTGTATGCTTTGTAGGAAGCAAGTAGGATGTCAAGAATCCGTTGCCTGATGCAGAGTCTGGATTTACGATTCTTTGCAACACGTAAACTCTCTCAAATCACCACTGATACACCAGGATCTGCCATTACAACAAGCACTACCGTCGTCGGAACCAACACCATCACCGGAATAACCACGATCTACACTGCTACCAAGACCAACATCGAATTCGACGCCATCACCATTGCAAGCGATGGATTGTTTTTTATGTGTAGTGAATTAGTTGTGTTAAATAGATAGACATTAATTATCTTAGTCCGTTATTCTGGCATAGATCATTTTTTGTATTGTCTGTTGTGTTGGCTTAGTCGCATATGAGATTTGCTAATGTATGTAACTTCGGGAGAGATAAAACATAATAATTGCTTATGTTTAAGTACATAAAGTAAAAGTATTTTACATAGATATATTTAGAATTACTAATGTGCTAACTGCACATAGGCTAGTGTCTTTTGGGTTTTGGCTGTTGGTAACAACTATATTAGCTAATAGTATTTTACATGGATACACTTATAAGTATTTGTACTTCGTACTTACTTATACAAAAAACAGGATAACATCATTTAAGCATCTTGCCTTGGTTTTTTCCCTTGGGTGTTACTATCTTGGAATAGGCCGCATCTTGTTTTCTTTGCTTTTTCCTCAGGCGGTTGATTTGGGGGTTGAACATCACCTTTGGCAGAATTGCTTGCCCCTTCGTCTGTAGTAATAGGGTATGGATGCTTCTTCTAGGACTTGTGTGGCAGGCGACTTTATGTTTTCAGCAGCAGCTGGTAGCGCGAGTAATGGTTCTGCAACAGGTTGTAAGACAGCATCCAAGGTGAAGTTTGGGAACCCTGGTTTGGCTTGTTGCCCAAAACGAAACTGAAAGATGTATGTGTGGCCCTCAGTCTGTGTTAATACTGTTGGCACATGGGTTGTGTCTTTGTCTTCAGTCGTGTTGGCAACTGTGTTGCAGTCGGGCACAAATGTGTGTGCCTCTGGGCTAAAGCATGTGACTGTAGCCGTAGCGGTTCCGTCATTGATAATAGCCTTGAAGCAATACCTATTTATTGGTATGATGGCAGTGGTAAATTATCTTTCCGTGTTTGCAAAAAATATTACTTTTTTATTTTTTATGTATAAAAGAATAAGTTTTTTACCCGTAGTTTGGTATGGGCTGTGGACCATGGTTGTGGCACATGGAAAGAGCGGAGTCGTCCGCGACTTTTACGTTGCACTCGTTACATTTCCTGTAGTACCATCCATTTGGGGCTTTGATTTGGAGTAGGGTTGCTTCTGCTGTAAATCTTATTTGCTAGAAAAAAGGAGTTTAAGTGTTTTTTTTTGAGTTAGCATTTATTGAATAACACATATATTTATGTATTTTATTTGTCATAAAAAAAATTGTGGAAGGGAATAAGGAAATGAGCAAATAGTCAAGGGTTGTTATACCTGCTGAGGGTTCACGCTAAGGAGTGTTTCGATGGTATAGCGATTTCTTGTTTGTTCCAAAAGCGGATTGCTATATGGCTGCCTCTGTATTTCTAATGCTGGAATGGGACTAATAAAATCTGCGTACCTATATTTTGGATGGGTATGTGTTAAAGAACAATATATATTGGTGAATGTTTATGTGTTTAACAAAAAGATGATTACTTTACTTCTAGAATATGAGGTTGGTCTAATTTTTTTATTTATCTGGGGTGTGAAAAAACAAAAAAATTAGCTGGGATATTAGATATAATGCGTTGCAGATGTTGCACTTAGTTGGAGACCTATAGTACATGTATGTTAAGTTTTTTTGCGAAATGTATGTAGATAAAAGTTCTTGGGTATGTGACAACTTACCTCCATATTTTTTGGTTGCCCAGGCGGAAGCAATGGCAATAATGACAGGTTTTTCCATTCTATTGTATTCGTCCATATTAAAGGATTCTGCCATCTCGCCCCATATTAGAAATGGTAGGTTTATACCACTGTGTAAAGCATAAGGGGTTTGATGTTAGTTATAGTATTAGAATCATGTATATGTAAATGTAAAGTGGGCTTACTCTAAGTTTTGCACGTCAATAATACGCCTTACACGCCTGGTCCTGGTTGCACTACCACTCCTAATGGGATCGCTTACTCGATAGACACATCCGATATAATCTAGAGATAAATGAAATTAGTATTTCCATTTGTGTGAAGTTTTAGGTTTGTATAATGAGCTAGTATACATGTTAATGGTGCTCCACTTTTGTTAGCACGCTGAGACACTTCATTGTATGCTATGAAATTAAAGTAATGCTCGAGGAAATCGGCATTGGAAATTGGCACAATGCTGGTGTATTTTCCAAACGTCAAAGTTATGTTATTCGGAAGTGTTCGATCCCATGTTTTCGTTGGTGTGCACAGGAACCGCGAAATCCTGTATGCATCATTAAGTTGGAGTAGGTCATCAAACTGTTCCATATCTTTTAGGTCCATATTTGCTTGTATAGCATTTCCTTATAATTATTCATAAAAAAACGAATTGTATTAGTGCAATGGATATTAATATTGTGAAGAGTTTTATAGGAGATAAGTTAATGGATTTTACCTGTTTGTCCAGGAGGATGACACAAAAGTTTGATGCTACTTGTGTCGCAACATTTTTTGCCATCCATTTTTTGTAAACTCGAACTTCAATTGTTTGATTCAGCTGTGTCAATTTGAAATCTGCTATGCTGATGGTGTCGGTCTCAACTAATGGCAACTTCCCGGGGGGGGTGGGGTTTGTCACTAGCAATGATATTTGAGTTATTGCTTCTGCCATTAGAACTTAATGCACATAAATTAATGGGTTTATGCAAATTGAAAAGATAAATTAAATTATGAATATCATAATGTACTGTGCCATCATGCATGTATAGTAATATAATTATCAAAAGCAATGGAAAATGCAACTATAAAATAGAAAACGAAATAACTACATATGTTGACAAATGCAAATGTAAAATTCAGTAAAACCTGTGCCATTGCTACTGTGGCTAGGAAATCCCTGTAGACAATGTTTTTTGTTGTCATAGTGCTTGTGCCATTTGTAGGGTGTTTGATAAGTATTTTGAGACCTTTAGGAGATGTGGCCCTTGATAAGGCTACATTACAACTTCCATGTGCAAAAACAGCTCAATGAAAGGAAAATACCTATTCTCTCTAAAGATTGCCCTGCTTTTCCTTATAGTCAATATGTTCATAGGAAAGTTTTTACAGGGAATTGTTTTTCTTTGAATAATAAATGGTAATTGAAAATCAAGATTAATCAACGGAAGCCGAAAGGAAAAACATTTTCTGATATTCTTGTTCTTGTGATGAATGCGTGCTTTCAATAACTTTAGTAAGAAGTTTGTGTAACAATTAGCCGAGTTCCGTTGCAAAGGCCACCAGATATATTAAGATTTCTAAGAAGTATAATTGGAGCACCTACTTTGAGCTCTAGCCTGTGTGGTGGGAAGCCAGCAAAATTCAAAGAATTTAAATATTCAGCTGGATACAAAAGCTCTGTCTCACCCCCGTCATTCCCATGTGGAACTGCCTCATTGAAACTCAGATACACATGATGTTGCTGATTCACTAATGCGAGTATTTCCGCATTGATCATGTATGCATCTTCATTTTTTGGACAGACAATGGCTTTCTTTTGCAAATCTTTTAGAGTTAGTGTTTGCAATATCTTTTGGTCATAAATAAATTCATTGAGGGTTGCAAGTGCTGTTTCAGAGTCTGGAATACATAATTCAGGTGGTATGTGTACGACAAATGCATTTTGCATGTCTGTATCATCCGGATCACCTATAGTACCGTTGCCAATATTTAAGAGCCAATTGGAGAAATTTTGAATATGCATTCTTTCAGCCTCTGTTGTTTCCGGTTGATGCAACCGCATATTTTCCATAAGCGTATATACCTTGAATTTTGGCCAAAGATATGACAATGTGATAGATGCATCAACAATTTCTGGTTTTAAGCCTTTCTTTTTCACATGCAAAGTTTGCCTAAAATCGCCTTTTAACATAATGCTCTTACCACCAAAAAGAGTGTTAGGGCTGTCACAAATATCCTTTAGGTTACGGTCCAGTGCTTCAAAGCAACGACGATCATTCATTGGTGCCTCATCCCAGATTATTAAATCAGTTTGCCTTAGGAGATCAGCAAGCTGGCTGTTTTTCTTTATGCGGCATATAGATTCATCCTCTAAATTTAGAGGAATTTGGAAGCGTGAATGTGCAGTTCGACCCGATGGCAATAATAGAGCTGCAATACCTGAAGCTGCAACTGTTAGTACAATTTTTTCTTCTGATCGTAAAGCAGTTGTAACAGCTTTCCATAGAAATGTCTTTCCTGTTCCGCCATGGCCATATACGAATATAAGCTTCTGCACATTACATCTAGCTGCGTAGGTAATTTCATCAAATATTAATCGCTGGTCTTTATTCAATCTTGGAATTAAAAAACTTTTTTCTTCGGCCAAAACATTTGGGTCGTAATTTGTTTCTTCCATTAGCAACCTGTTTTGTAGTATAAGCAACATATCTGCAGGAGGCATTGGCAGATCAAAATCTTTTAATGATTTAGAATACGAATTCAGCATATGTTCGAGCTCAAAAAGGATACTTGTTTTCAATTTTTTTTCATGACTTTGTATTTGTGGTATTCGCAGACTTTTTGATAGTTTGCGAGGAATATCATCAGATAGATTTTTCCATACCTTATTCCATAGCTGCAAAGGATCTGAGACGTTGCAAAAAATAAGAATGTAAACAAACAATCTTCTTAGTTCTGATGCTGTTGCGAATACACTTGCTTCTTGGAGTGCTGTTACCCATTCTTCATCGTTGCTGAGAAGGCCAAGGGCTTGGCATGCGGCTTTATTTGTAGGATATATGTTGTTATTGATTTTTCGTATATCTGCAAACGACGTGCAACCCTTTTGGTGACATAATAATGTTCTTTGATAGAATAGATCACCTGCACTTGGGTGTATGTATATTAAGCGCCCAATAGAAGGTTTACTCAAATATCGTCGCCTTTGCCAATATCTATCAGTGGCGTGCCATGCATATTCTGATGGGAAATTCAGGTACGTCAGGTGTCGGCCATCAGCATATTGTCTGTTGTATTCCAGCCATTCAGTTAGCGTTGTTTTTTTTTGGTTGGGTTGCTAACTATTGATTGCAAATTGTCTCTGCTGCGGAACTTTAGCTGTTGCATATTCTCTAAATGTACCGCTAAAGTTTGGACAGGAGGGTTGCGGTAGTGTATAGGAAAATCAAGAATTCTCCAGCATGCTTCGTGTGGGCCAATGTATCTTGCTTCTACGTAATTTTTTATTTCGTCGATTTGAATAACAGGTACGTCACTTGTAGAAGAGTCACTTGCTGATGGCCTTGCTATATTGGCAATAACACGATCTGTGCCTTTTGATATGTATTTAAACAAATACTTTATCAACATCGTCCAACCATAATATTCTACATTTGTATGTGCATAGTATCGCAGGCATAAAGTTGTGTTATATGGAACAACGTTCCGGTTATCAAGCCAAACATGTTGCCTCTGTACTTGGATTTCAGTGTCTCTGCGACGATAATGGACAAATCCTTCTTTGTCGATGTATGTTTTATTGTAATAAAGCTTTGGGAAATTGCGGTTGCAGCTGCCACCATCCTTCATACATGTTGCAGTTGGGTTTGCGGATCCACATGGCCCATGTATCATCAATTCGGAATAACCCTTTACCATAGGTATTTGGATCTGTACAAGGATCTTGTAATTCCGACGACAACATATTTGTCGACGTCAATGTCTTGCTGCACTTTTGAATCACCATTTATCCACAGTAATGAGTGGCAATGTGGGAGTCCACGTTTTTGGAATTCTATTCTGTATAAGACTGTATATGATATAATAAAAGAAAATATTAGTGTTTTTTTATAACTATTTTATGCAATAAAACAAAACACAATGCATCGGTGTTTGCCTATTTTGTTTATATATGCATACCTCCTACTACAGCGCCGAAAGTATTGGAATCCCGAACAAAGTCAATGTAATCTCGTACTTTCTTTTCGAAAACACGGTCTATTATATCTGCTCTATCAGCAACTGTTAATTGCGGGAACGCTGCCATAAACTCTTCAATTTTAGGCCACTTTGTGTTGCATGTAAATGTGATGAAAAAAGCCGGGCTCCCGTGTACTCGGTAAATTGCTAAGCGATCAGGTAATTGAGCATACATATAACGCGGACTACCTGTAAAAGAGGCCATTAAGTACAGTGCGTAAGCACAAGATGACTACCATCACGATCACCCTGTAGAGATGCATAGTATATACCAGAAAGATACTCACTTCTTATTATCCAACTGTTTTTGCCCGAATGTAGTCAGTCTGCTTTGTTCAATGGCACATATGCAGTAACTACATACTTGTTGAAATTACTTACCACCTCAGAAGTAATAGATTATATGCAATTCAGCCGCGAGTGTATTTGATATGAATAATACATATTCATCGTCATACGCTTATCGGCTTTTGTGGATTGGCCTGCAATGTTCGCTAATTTCATATCCCTTTGGTAACCATCTTCACCATAGACAAATAACAATGGAAATTGAAGAGACATGTAGCATGGGTGCAATTTTCTAACCCGTTGAGGAAAGCGTGATGTTTCCTCATGATCAAATCAAATTCGATTTTGACAGAGTGAAAGAAATTAGCGAAAACTATTATACCAATTGTTTTAGAAGTTGGCAACTCATATTGGCGTGTTCCAATAACATTGTAAAGGCGAATTTTAAATTCTGGTATTTCTGAATGTTTATTGCGTGCAGTTCGAAATAATTGGACTAACGCGTTGTGTTTATCCAAAAATTCTATCAACCCTTCAACAATTTCTTCTTTTAAGTCTGGTTGGTGCTCGTCCACTAAACTGGGCCACTCAATTTTTACTTCATAGGTTGTATCAAATAAAAAGAAGCTGCAAAAACCTTGGCGATTGGCCTTCTTCTGGACATAGTGAACCAATCCAATGGTAAAGCTGACCTGATATTCTAGAAACATATGGCCCTTTGCCATTGTTTATTGACTTGTCAACATTAGCTCCAAGTGATGTCATGGAAAACATCTGATTGTATGCGCGTATATTCTCCATGAAATGTGCATTTTCACACAATTCTTTAATGTACTGTGGATACTTGGGTGGAGGTAGTAAGATGACACGGCCTCCATAGCAGCATTTGTTGTACACAAATTGAGAAATATTTGATGCAAAGGCAACTTTTTCGCATTCCCAAAACATAGCCCCGCAATGGCGGCATACGCATGTACATTGGCCCAAATGATTATATTCTACCGGTTATCCCTGTGAAAATAAAACATATTACAATGTTATTGTGAATTTCTTTCCTTTTTTCTTTTTAAGGACAACTTTGTATAATTCAAATTTCAATGGATCTTACTATTCGATACTGAAATTGATTCTTGAGCCAAATATTGTGTTCCAATAGGATCTAGATATGGTTTATTACATGCTGATTACCTACATTTAATCAATAGAATGTCAGCTACTAATTTATTATAAGTAAATAGCATATGAACATAAAAATACGGTACTTACGGCACTTCATTTTCCTTCTGTAATGAAGATAGTTAGATTGAAAATTATGTATCTTAGGCTGTTGCCTTATGCACGGGCGTGTGTGCTTATCATTGTTGGGTGATACTTGTGATATATGATTGATAGTGCAGAAAGTTGCGGCCGTATCCCGATTGTTACTACATGAACTTTTAGCTTCATCTTTGGATAGGTGCCCTGTTTGACGATATCTGTTTTCACAGATCATTTCTGTAAAAGAAAACATTTACTCAATATCAGTGTAACAGTTTTCTACCAATATAAAACAATTAGCCAATTATAAGACGACGTACGCTGTTGGCCATTATTTCTTCTTTTCGTTGCATAACACCGTGTACCAACTGGCCTTTTTCTTTTTTAACTTTTGCATTGTCCCATTGCTTATACAAACAAAACAAAAATTATAGAATGGATTACATTAATAGAGCAACTATATATTCCATAACTGGATTTTGCATATGTCATTGTTACATACCTAATATCTCGCCCACCTGCAGACGGTAAGGGTCAATAATATTAACATTTGCTTTTGTAATTTGCGGGCTAGCCTTCCCTCGTTTGTCACATTCTATTGGAAGGTGTCCTGTCATTGTAAAATGTAAATATTAGGCATAACACTTAATTAATGAACACTATTTTTGATTTCAACTTATCGTTACCTCTTGTGTCACATTCAGTAGGAAAGTCTTCTGACACTGCAAAATGTGAATGTTAAACGCAACATGAATATAACTCTTGCTAAAATTAATGATATGACAATATCGAAACGTACATGCGGTAAGATTTGGCAATAATTAAAAAAAAAAAAAAAAAAAAAATTTTTTTTTTATTTCCCATGCGTACACCAACATTTGTCCCAATAGCTTTATCAATAGCATGCCCCCTTTCCAAATGGTTCTGACTTTGGTAAGTGTCAACGCCAACCGGATCATATTTAGTTACATTATCGTCGCCATTTGCCAATGCATAAAGCTCATAGTCATCGGTTTTAACTGATGTGTTTGCCATTGGCGATAGTTGAATGCAAGAACTATTGGTGAATGGGTTGTTGGTATTCGACATTGCCGAAGACAATGTTGGACATGGTTTTTTCGCAATGTCTTTTCCGCCACATTCCATTGATGAATCATCAATTGATTTCCTTTTAGTTGGCCTACTCTTAATTTTCATTGCTAATGGGTGCAACTAATAGGCTACTTTATATATGTATATATTGGTGGACTATATTCGATGATATGGTTTTAAGATTGATTTTTGTTAGATCTTTTACCACCACTTTATGTCAAATATATGTTGTTATTTAAAAGTTCAAAATTGATAAAAGCTTTATGTTTTGGTATGTTTTGATATGTTTTGATATAAAAGCTGACATTTTACATGCATAAATACATTTTAGTTTATAACTAGAATTAGTCACGCAGGAGGAGAAAAAAGAACGACATATGGGCTGGATAGGTCAAATGGACTAAGGAGGAAAGGGGGTCCACAATGACATGAAATTGTGTCGTCAAACACCCTTTAGTATACGGAGTATAATCTAATTTTGTTTCTGTATTTATCATGATGTACTTATAGAAATTCAATGAGTCTATAGCATGTATGTGAAGGTAAAAGATTGAACTTAATGTTAACTTTTACATACGGCATGTTATTTCCTGAACATCTTCAATGGACTTGGTTGACAATTTTGCTTCAGTTAATCCTCATAAAAGACCTAAGCACATTCGTCCGTATCTTCTTTGATATGCACCCGACGTATAAACCTTTAGATTTACGGTGAATCATCAATGATACTACTAAGTAAAAAATCTAATTAATGATGCTCATGAGGCAAGGGTTACGTACACTTTAATTTTTATTTATAAATTAGAAATAAAAGTATCAATGCATCTATATAACTATGCAAATAAACTCTAAGCTCAATCATTTATCTAGAAAATGTTACTCTTTTAGCCGTAATAAACTAAATTACGCACACCTTATGAGCAACGCACGTGTATGAAGTTATACGATGCTACACATAAGTAAAAGTTTAATTTGTCTCAAAAAACAAGCCCAGTGCAACGCACGGGTATCAACACCTCGTAAAATACAAATCTTCCTTGTATTTTATTAATTACTTTATGTCACTTTTGTGTTAACCTAGCATGCAAGCCGACCTTTTAAATTCTATTCATGCAAACCACAATGACCTGCTACTTCTAGAAATCGTTTCGACACCCGAAACCGAACGTCGGTATCTTGAACGACTTGAAACCTCGATCTAGCACTCGATCTTCGGAGACCATGACTAACCTATGGCTCTTGATACCACTTGTTGGACAATTCGACAAGAAACCCGAAGTTCGATCGCGAGTTGTATCGAGCACAAGTAGCAAACACGAGAGAATACAAAGAACCGACAAATATATGCACACACTATTCCCTCGTATCAAACCTTTATTAAAAACCTAATAAAGCTATTACAACGAGGAAGAATAATGAATGACTAGCATCCCTTCATCTCTATTTATAAAGATGAGGAGGTGGAAACCTATCCTAAGTCGAATAGGAAACTTCTTGCCTTGCAAGGCAAGCTAAACAATTCTTAGTTTTAGTCTAATCCTAGTCTATATTACAACGTACACTTAAGTCCCTAAACTATGTTTAAGTTTACTACTAATTTTCTTACGGTTCTCAATAGCGATTCCTTAATATCCTTTTGCAAAAACTGTCAATTTTAATCCTCACAATTCGGTAACTGATCATATTTCAGGATTCAACAACCCATTGATGGTGTTTTTATTTTATTTTATACAGTAGTATCAACAAATAACAATCCTCCTTAAGAAGTTGGAAGTTAGCGTTGATCATGGAAGGATTGTCACATATATATATGCATGAAATTTTTGTGTAACCGTATGTTTGATTTACAAGAACCATGAATCTATAAGTTTTGAACATTCGGATAGTTTATAGATGATTGTATGCTCGTTTTGAACATTATAACTTTGAAAAATAAGTTTTGAACATTAGCATTCAACAGTACATAAATAAAACAAACTTAACTCTGATTTTAACTTTTACTTGTAGATTCTCAACTCCATACAAATAATGTTTACATCAACCTTGAAACTATAGTAAATCTTTAAACATCACATATCGGGCAAACAAGGTGTTTTGGGAATGCGCCCATCGACCTTAGAACTATTAGATCTTTGAGCATCACAAATTGGGCAGACCTTAACTTTGTGATAACATCCCATACAAACACATAAATGGCGGCATGGGAAAAACGCTGTGTTAGCCATCCGACTCTCACATTTTCTGCACATGATACCAACATTTCTGGTGTTACTGGTTCCCACTTCTTCCTTACCATCACCCGTAGAGTCTCTGGCTTCTTGCAGTGCCACCATCTGATGTAGTTTGTCCTCCAATTTAACCGTCTTATAAGCATGGCGATGGTACAATTTTTCGACTCGTCTCAGTTCCACTTCTACTGCCTTTGTCTTATTCACTTCATACTCAAGTTTTTTACGGCACACGTCAAGCACTTTTACTTTGAACTGTTCCATCTGCATGAACATGAATATCACCTAAAAACATTAAATTTGCACAAAGAATAATATTGAAGGCTGTTTATTGTCAAAAAACTTTAAAATGAAATATTCCAAACACGAATAAGATACGCAATCTGAAAATTGTTTAATCTTTTTCGTTTTAGGCATATTGATGACTGTTTATTTTCAAAACAAATACAGCACTGGAGTAAAACTTTAAAATAAGCAATGGTAAACATTCTTTTAAATACCATATCAGAGTAAAGATCGTCATCATTTGGCTGTGATGCACTTGCGATATGTGTTCCTGGTAAAGCAAGCGATAGGCCTAGGTCGTTACCAATACTAGTTTCAATCTTCCTCTTGCAGGCCCTCCTGATGGGCGCCATTTTTTTTTCCTATCTTTTTCCTTACAATCAAGACAAATTTACTACTGTTATTGTGTTGGATGGGTGAATTCCATCAATATGGTTTACTTTATATACAAAAAAATATTCAATTTAAAAAAAAAAAAAAAAACATATATGCATAGTCATCTTATTAATCAGATTATATGCAAAGAGGTTTTGTGGGGGGTAATAATTTTAACCTTTTCCAGCAATAAATTGGGTAGTAAGTAGAGTATGTATACGTATGAAAAGATTTTGATATATATACTTCTCGGCATATATAGAAAAATCTATTAGTACCCTCCTTTTATAATTCAAAACGGTTAGTTTTGTACATAAATTAAATTTATTTTTTTTTTTTTTTTTTTTTTTTTTTTTTTTACATTGATTTTGTGTTACATTAAATAAATAAATATGAAACATTAATTCTAACATGTAATAAATTTTTGTGACGTCTATTGTAGTGTTCACATCTAAAATTGTAAAGGTGTAAACGAAAAACAATAATTTTAGAACAAATTCTATGACTAAATGTATCAAAGTCAAAGTAGAAAATTCAAAGTTATTATGATTACTAAATAAATAGTTATACTGCTTTTAAATGTTGTAAAAAAGTGTGTTAAATTTTCTTGAATACACTTTGAGATAAACACCTTACAAATTTATAATAAAATAACTTTTTGTATGGTTGGGTCAAATTTATTGATTTTGAACATCAAAATGAAAACTATATTTTTTGTTTCAAAACAAATTATATGTGACTATAGAAAGTTAACAACATATGCTACAAGTATAGTAAACGTTAATGTTAAGTTTATTATCGTTTCAATAGTAGAATACAAAATTGGCAAAGTTGTAGTTGGACTTTAGAAGTTAGAGATGTTTCATCTTCAGTTTAGTATGCTAATTTTCTGCAGTTGAATACAAGAATGACTAGTAATGATAAGAACACATGCTGAAATTTGTTTCACTTATCAACTATAGCTCATAGCGCCGTTTTATCAATAAAACGATATCTGAATCAGTACATTAACATTATGGATGATAAAGGTTGATGCTAAGGCAAACAGCATTTATATATGGTTCTGATTTTGGAAGTAAATCGTACGGACATGTTATATTCTGCATTTTCTTACTGTTGGTGGTATCGTACTCGAAGTTAATGAAAGTGGCTTGTAATACCTTCACTCGTTTATCTCTAAAAAACTTTTTGATTCAGAAATGCCGCTTTGAATATCTCCATTACTATTACGACTATAAAAGTATTCTGATTGTTATTATATGTCTGTTTTCTTGGCGACTAGCTAAAATACGTTTCATCATCCATGAGATGTATATGATTGCTTGTTGCCTCAAACTCCTTAGTCGCAACATCAACTCTGAAGTTGACTAACAACAGGTCGAAAACGTGAAAGATCAAGGATTGTTGTGCTTCTTGTGTTTCCCTTAACAAGTGGGGTTTTAGAGGATAAAATCTTAATTCTCTTTACTTTTGTGTTAATTCTGAGATGATGATAATATATATAGATAATCCATCAAGCTTCGTCCGCCGCCACTCACCAACCAAGCTAACCTTGTTTTAATGCGCCGCTTTTTGGATAATCCGGTAGAAAATAATATCATCTTTAGTTTCGTATCTTTGTAGATTCGTACTCATGAATGTTAAGGACTTGTTTACAAATTCACTTAATCATATTTAGGTACATCCCTTGTTTTGATTCTCAACTATTGAAACAGCAGATTTAAATGATTATTTGCCGTGTTCTTCAAGATTTAACAGCAAAATCGTGTTAAATTATCCGCCGCCGTCACTAGCCACGTGGAGCTAGTAGATCTGCTAGTTCTGTAAAGACCGTTATGGGCCTGTCTCCGATTTGTTGCTCCATGACCTATAAATGTGCATTTATTTCTTAATTGCTCGCCAATATACCTATGATAAAGCGCTAATTTTCTTGATAATAACCCTTTAAACCATATACTGATTTCAGGTTATAAGTTGTGAACCATTTATTCTTTCATTCTTCTTTATCATTCTTCCTATATCAAGAATTAATTTGCAGTAGAAAAACAAATACCAGCCTGATAAAGATCGTAAAATCTCATTCTCTGAAAGGTTTAAAAGGATAAAAGGTGCATGCTTTTTGATGACTATATTAAGAAAATAAATCTAATTATGTAACTTCCAGGTTATTAGTTGAAGACTAATAAAAACATAATTCTTTAGCAGTCACATATCTTGAAATGTGTTGTATTATAAAAACCACAAGAAATTCTAACAAAATAAGATTAAATTGACATGGATCTCAAAGATCCAAATGACAAAGAGGTAGCAGAATGCCAGCCTCTGAATTACATTGGTACTAGGATGTTCAAACACTCTAGTCACTTAACGACAAATTATTCAGATACGGAATTGAAACAACTGAAAAAGAAACTTGAACTCAAAACAGACCTCATACAACAAACCCATGATACAACCATCTTAGACGATTAGACTTTGGTCCAATCAACCTTTAAACTTGTAACCTTGCGTGCATCACAAAGCAGACAAGCCATAACTTTATCATCACAGTTCATGCACACACACAGGTGACGACATGGGAGCCACACCATATTTGCCATTTCATTGTGACAATGTCCACACCTTGCATCAAGCTCTATAACCTGGACACTAGTGCTGGACTGTCCCTCACCATCAGCCCGAGTCATCGCTATCCTCTGCTCGAGCATGTTCTTAAGCTTACCCGCCTGAAAACAATAGTACTCATACAGCTCCTTGAACCGTCTCATCTTGGCTTCAGCTTCCTTTCTCTTACGCACTTCTTCACTTAAACTGTTATGATACACATCCACCACGTTTCGTAACTGATCCATCTGCATGCACATGCAAACAACGTTAAAACAATTGGAATTTGAAAATATAAATTTAATAAAATAGAATCAATCTCGAAAGATAACTTTACCATTTGCGAGTAAAGCTCGTTATAGTTTGGTTCTGGTTCTGGTTCTTCAATGTTAGGCACTGGTGGTGGAGTGGGATCTCTAGCAATAGCATCCATCATGTTCCTGAATGCTTTCCTGATCGACGGCATTTTGTTAGAACCTGATGAAGGAAATCAAGATACCTTGAACTAACAACAAAGTAATGTTGTAATGTTAAATGAATACTTCTAACAAGGTTTATATGCACAATGCACGGGAGCATGCATTCAATTAAAATTGATTACAGAGGAACAATATATGGTAATATCATCATTACACATATTATCTTGTAAATTCAAAATTATGGAGAAAAAATCGTGCGTTCTGATTGGTTAAAAAAACTCAAAATTAAATTCAATTTGGTTAAAATTGAATATTTTTGTGGAGAAAAAAAACACATAAAAATATATGTGTTAAATTTGTGAAAAAAAAACTTAAAAAAGAGAAGGTAATTAATAAACTTTAGTTATTGAATTTTATATAAATTATATGGAGATAAGTGTAAATTTATAAGTTTTCATGTTTTTTAATAACTTCAAAAATTAACAAATAACCCCTTAGACTTTATATTTTAAAAATATAACATATATGTTGTTTTAAAAATACAACATATATATGCACAAGATTATTAATATCAAAATAAAAGCACAAATTATTGTATATGTAAATAAATACACAATGATGTACGTATACGAACAACTCATGTTTTTTCTCTTTATGAGTTTAAGTAAGAATATTCAGGAAAAAAAATATTTTTACTATATGCGTTCAATAATGACTCATTGTTATTTCATTTTATAAATTTATCTCATGCATACACGGCTTTGAATATTAAATACGACTAAATTATTATTAACAAGAATATAAGTATCAAATATAATCACGAATTACTATGATATGAAAACAAATATACGTGAATGTACTTATAACAACGATTAATGTAATTCTTATTTAAAGTTTATATAAGGATATCTGGAAAAATATTTTAAATAAACTTTATATTCTAACTTCATCAACATTCATCATGTGTTATTAAACTCTCATATTGTGTACAACATGATATCATACACCGGTTTAAATATTAAATACGGCTAAATTATTATTAACGGGAATATAAATATTAAATGTAAGCATGAATTAATGTGATATGAAAACAAATATACGCGATTGTACTTATAACAACAGCTAATGTAATTCTTATTTAAAGTTTATATAAGAATATCTGAATTTTTTTTATTTTTTTTATATTTTAACTTCATCAACGTGCATCATGTGTTATTAAACTCACATATTGTGTACAATATGATATTAATAGTTAAATTTAAACACCATAAATCACAACATGCACGTCACTTAAAAAAAGTTAAGTCTTTCATCCAACAATAATCTTTTACAAAATATAGGTCGATACTAATACATAATGAATTTTTTTACGTAAAAACTTAAATTTTAAATGCTTGAAAATTTTTATATGTTCGTATACAAAACTAAAATTTTAAAATAAATTTAATATATGTGTAAGATGATATTAACAAAGTCAAATCATTCGTGCAACAAAAACTTACACATAACATATATCGATATTAACACATAATTAATAAATTATGTAAAAACTTGTGCATGCACGACTCTTATATTAATATAAGTATTAAAAAAAATTAAATATAGTTATATAGAAAATTTTAAACATTACAAATACATGGATTTATAAATCATCACAATATTTAACTTCAAAACAAAGTTATTAAAACATTATTACTTGTTATATAATCTGTCCAAACCTCGTGACTTTGATTTGGATGAACATCATATATTTTTTCATCCTAATAATATATAAATGCAAATACATATATTGAAGATTGATGAATAGATGTATTAAAGTCAGATTACAAAACTTGAAGAAATGATAATTATTACAAAACTAAATGTAACGAGGCTCGTCGACACCCGTGCGTTGCACCGGGTTTGGTCTTTGAGAAAAATCATAGTGTTCCGTCATAACTATGTAATGCGTTTAAACGCTTGTAATTGAAGAATGAGTTCTACAATTTATTTAAGAACGCATTCTTAATAATTATGTAATTTGTTAAATTGTGTGTTCTATACCTAATGCTTATTTTCGATTGGGGTTATTCGATATAATTTACTTATATTTATTTTTATCTTTTTATTTTATTTTTTTAATTAGTTTAATTATTTTGAGATTTTGTTATTCTAATGTAGGGTGAGCATAACGGACCGCAAACTGGACTGAACTGAATGCAAAACAACCATTATGTATTTTCGGTTTTATGTGTAGTTTGTTGCAATAACTCAAAGTCAGGGTATTCATCTTTTCGATAATAAAGCATATTATGAGCATGGCTTTTGTTGATAGACATTGCAAAGCATACAAATATTGGAAATTGTCGTCTGTTAATCAGTAAAGTATACAACAATTTTATTTACCGGTGAATAAAAACATTAACGGTAGTTGAGCCCTCGAAAGAATACGGTTACGCTTGTGTATATCACTTTGTCGTTTAAAGAAAAAAGTCCAAGTTCCGCCACTGTAAAGATATCAGTTTGGTATTGAAAACATGTATTGAGAAAATGAACGGGCCTCATCCAACATTCCAACACCCCAATTCCAAAAATCTCCACCACATCTCGATCACGATTTTTGTAACCAATTTTCCAACAACAGTGTCTTCTGAAAATGAGAGAAACTTCAACTACCTCAACCCCAAGACAACACTAAACCTGCCAAACACCAACACCCCATAGACACCAATACGGACCTTAAAACACACTCTCTCCAACAAATCTCGCCAACCAACAATCTCTCGCATCCACGATTTTTCAAGTCAAAACCAATTTTCCACACTCACACCAGTAGTCCATCACTCTCTCAACAACAACCAAAAAAAACAAACCAGCCATCATGAAGGAGGAGGACGGCAGAAAACGATACACCTAAAGCGATGCCATAAGCTCAACTCAGCGAGAGCGCGTATCTCCTGACCCTAAAGCGAGATAACAACCGTACAGCCCGTTCTACACAAAACTCTGATCGCGAGAATGTGAGAGCGGTGAGATCGATTCTCTTTCTGTGCAAACACTCTCTTTAGAACGACAGACAATCACATCTGTGAACTGTCGCGCTCTACTGGATCGAAGGGCCCTCGCTTCATCATTCTAATCTCAACTACCATGTTTTCACATCACCCAAACCTGAGCGCGCGACCTATCCTTTACATGAGCGGAACACTTTAGCACTTTCTTTTACTTATACAGGACAAAGTGCATATACACAAAGCGAAAGACACACTACCACCACATGCAGCTACCCCTCTCTTATGTAATCGAGGGCTCAACTTACCGTTAAAGTTTTTATTCCCTGTAAATAAAAATTGTTCTGTATACTTTACTGATTAACAGACGACAATTTCCAATATTTGTATGCTTTGCAATGTCTATCAACAAAAGCCATGCTCATAATATGCTTTATTATCGAAAAGATGAATACCCTGACTTTGAGTTATTGCAACAAACTACATCATAAATACCCAGAGCCAACAAAACATAACCAAAAATAATGGTTTTTTTTGCTATCTGTTAATCTCTTTGCATCACATTCCACCGACCCCACCACTTCTCTATTCTTGCACGTAGCGTTTCTCCGATCTATAATCCTACCGAACCACCAACCACACACATCTATCACCTTAAAGAACACTCTTCACAAACCGATTACTCAAAATAACTTAGTACAACACTAATTAAAAAATAAATAAAAAGATAATAATAAATATAAGCTAACCAACAAATCAAATATATATCAATCAGCCCCTACAGCCCACAGCAAAACCCCGCGCCACAAATAACCCATCCACGCAGTAATAGGACACTCAACAGTCCACCTCAAATGGATTCACGCACTCACCACCAAAAGCGTACACAAGATATCGAATTATACAATTAGTCAACGACTGATAACTATAACTAAAGAGACGAGCAAATAGTGAAGAGTATTTTTGGTGGAACGACATATATATTTTTATATGATTTGTACGCGTACTCTGTTCTCAGTTCAATTTGAGGTATGTTTTTATGATTGGATGATTTTAAACGATAAAATTGTCCTGTTCTTTTAGCGCAGCTTGGGAATGGTGTGTGTAGTATGTGAGTTGATTATTTGTATTAGAGTGTGAGATTACAATTTGATTATGGGGAGACTACTATGAGCTGTAGTAGTACTGTTGTGTTGTTTTACATTTTATTTTTGGTGGTGTATGTATGGGAGCTGTGTTAATTGGAGGGGTTATGTATACTTGGACTGAGACATTGATTTATATGGTGAATGGATGTAGTAAAATTTGTAGTTTTTAGGAGCTCTGGAATTATTATTTTTGGGTTGGGGTGTTTTAGGTTGTGGTTTTTGTAGGATTGATAATGTTTTTATGTTTGGTGTGTGCTCATTGGGATAAAGTGGAAAACGAGGTAAGTGTGGGTGGGGGTTTACAATCATAACAGAACCAGCTCGAGGGGAAAACTTCGGCTGTCCTTGAGCGCGTCGCAGAGTACTATCGTTAAAAGACTTCACTAAACAAGAGTTAGGTTGGTGTTTGTTGTTTGGAGGTGGTGGGTTATTATTTGTTTTTTGGGGATTATTGGTTTTGGGTTGGGGTAGGTTTTTTTTGATGGTGGAGGTGGTTAGTAATGTGGGGGTTTTGTTTTGGGGGGTTGTTGTTGTTAGGTGGGTGGAAGAGATATGTTGTGGGATTGTTGGGGTGTTTGTTATCATTAGTATTATCTAGTTGCCTCTAACTACTTAGGGAAATGCACACACCACTCTAATATGACTGTTTCATATACGTAGTAATCATGAAGGTAAATGTTTTTGTGATTGTGTGGGGGGATTATAGAATAGAAATATTTATAAATAGACACCATTTCAACTTAATAAAACACACACATAGAGCGTACTTTTAATACTAAGAAGTAAAGTTCTCATCTTTAAGATTGTCCACTCGTTTATTACAATAAAAGATATAGCCGGTGGTTCCATATATGTGTCTATTTTATTTCGAAAATATTAGGTGAAGTCCATTTCCAATAGTGTAAGATTACGCTACGAGATTGCGTGTTGCAATTATAAGATTCACACCTCTCCAGAGAATTAGACATTATTTTGTGATGGGTACTTGATTGATAAGATTCTTGAATTAATGAATATAGATTTTAGAGAGTTTAATAGATATATTAAGATAAAATTGATCTCCCCATAGGGTTGTTAACTATATTTTTATAGAAATGGCTAATCTTATTTGCTATGGTTTTGGCTATTACAACCATTGATATGACAAGACAGATTGGTAGTATATATGAATGATGCGTAGGGTGAGTATTTAATTGTTTTCTAGTAGAATGTTTAAATAGTTGAGAGTGTTTATATTGTGTTGTGTGTAATGTATTTAGTTTATATTATGCTGGTTTCGCTTAGTTGTTATATCGTAGATGTATTTATTATTTTTAGTGATAACAAATTATTTTGGTGTACTCGGCCTCCATTATTCCTCATAATTAGGGGGAGCGATATCACAAATTTGTAGAAGTGTACTGTACTATCAGGGTCCTATTATAGATACAGGTTAATGATCATTAGAAAGATGGTGGTGATATGACGGTTGTTTAAAGCAGTATGTTTGATGCTTAGGCTTTGAGTAATATGTTTGACACACTTATGTTTTGTTTATATGTATATGATTAATGATGTGAAGAAGAGAATGTAGTGAGTGATCTAGTGTGGGTAGAGGAGGGATTGTTTTTATCAAATATTGATTATAGTGGAGAGTGAATAAGACACTGAATTAGCTTGAAAGTTTTGAGATATGATTACAGTTTTTTAGATTTGGTAGTAAGTTGTGGAGTATATGTTGTTATATCCATAGTGTAGATTTAGAGTTGTGATTTGGTAGTTAATTAGAAATTTGGTGTATATGTTTGGTGTTTTTCTTTTTGTATGGGTGGGGAAGTTGTGAGGAATAGTATTATATGATTTAGATTGATATTTCTATGGTCTTTATGGTGTGGTGGATGTAGATTTTGTGAGAGTGGTTGATTTTTGGTTGTGCGATTAGTTGGTTCTGATAGTGGAGTTTTGACTCGGTTTTGTTGTTTTGATAGAGTTGTGGAGTGTGTTTAGATTTTGTGGTGTTGAATTTTTGAGTAGAGTGGGAGTGAGTTATAAATCTTATTGGGAGTGTGATTGTTGGTATATTGAAGGTAAGTGATGAAAATTGAGTAGTGTTAAATTGGTAGTTTGTTTGGTGAGGAGTAAGGTTTGTAGAGTAGTTGGATAGGAGTTGGATGTTGTTATTCTATTGATTGATCTTTGAGAATTGATAAGTTGTTTTATTTATTGTTTTTCTGTATGTTTGAGATAATTGATAAGAGTGGATGGTTATATTTTGATATAGTTATGTATATGTTATGTGTATTAAGTTTGTGATGGGGTAGAATTTTTAGATAGTATATATATATATGATGGTATGGTTATTTTGTAGTTTAATGTAAGTTGTTGTGGGAGAGTGTGATTGTGTTTGTTGATGATTATTTGTGGTGTTATGTTGTGTTGTGGTAGGTGGGTGGTGAGAGGGGGTGAGTATGTTGTTGTGGAGTATATTGGTGATATAAGTATGATTTAATTGTGGTTGAGTTTGTGTTTGGTGGGGGGGTTTGGTTGTTAGTGTATTGGTGTGGTTTTTTTGGTGTTGATGTTTGTGTTTTTTTTTTGGTTTTTATGTGTTTTAGTTTTGATGGTTATGGTATTATGGAGGGGGGTGATTGGAGGGTGGGAAAATATGAGTTATGTTAAGTAATTAAATTTATATTTTCAAATTCCAATTGTTTTAACGTTGCTTGCATGTGCATGCAGATGGATCAGTTACGAAACGTGGTGGATGTGTATCATAACAGTTTAAGTGAAGAAGTGCGTAAGAGAAAGGAAGCTGAAGCCAAGATGCGACGGTTCAAGGAGCTGTATGAGTACTATTGTTTTCAGGCGGGTAAGCTTAAGAACATGCTCGAGCAGAGGATAGCGATGACTCGGGCTGATGGTGAGGGACAGTCCAGCACTAGTGTCCAGGTTATAGAGCTTGATGCAAGGTGTGGACATTGTCACAATGAAATGGCAAATATGGTGTGGCTCCCATGTCGTCACCTGTGTGTGTGCATGAACTGTGATGATAAAGTTATGGCTTGTCTGCTTTGTGATGCACGCAAGGTTACAAGTTTAAAGGTTGATTGGACCAAAGTCTAATCGTCTAAGATGGTTGTATCATGGGTTTGTTGTATGAGGTCTGTTTTGAGTTCAAGTTTCTTTTTCAGTTGTTTCAATTCCGTATCTGAATAATTTGTCGTTAAGTGACTAGAGTGTTTGAACATCCTAGTACCAATGTAATTCAGAGGCTGGCATTCTGCTACCTCTTTGTCATTTGGATCTTTGAGATCTATGTCAATTTAATCTTATTTTGTTAGAATTTCTTGTGGTTTTTATAATACAAAACATTTCAAGATATGTGACTGCTAAAGAATCAGTATGTTTTTATTAGTCTTCAACTAATAACCTGGAAGTTACATAATTAGATTTATTTTCTTAATATAGTCATCAAAAAGCATGCACCTTTTATCCTTTTAAACCTTTCAGAGAATGAGATTTTACGATCTTTATCAGGCTGGTATTTGTTTTTCTACTGCAAATTAATTCTTGATATAGGAAGAATGATAAAGACGAATGAAAGAATAAATGGTTCACAACTTATAACCTGAAATCAGTATATGGTTTAAATGGTTATTATCAAGAAAATTAGCGCTTTATCATAGGTATATTGGCGCGCAATTAAGAAATAAATGCACATTTATAGGTCATGGAGCAACAAATCGGAGACAGGCCCATAACGGTCTTTACAGAACTAGCAGATCTACTAGCTCCACGTGGCTAGTGACGGCGGCGGATAATTTAACACGATTTTGCTGTTAAATCTTGAAGAACACGGCAAATAATCATTTAAATCTGCTGTTTCAATAGTTGAGAATCAAAACAAGGAATGTACCTAAATATGATTAAGTGAATTTGTAAACAAGTGCTTAACATTCATGAGTACGAATCTACAAAGATACGAAACTAAAGATGATATTATTTTCTACCGGATTATCCAAAAAGCGGCGCATTAAAACAAGGTTAGCTTGGTTGGTGAGTGGCGGCGGACGAAGCTTGATGGATTATCTATATATATTATCATCTCAGAATTAACACAAAAGTAAAGAGAATTAAGATTTTATCCTCTAAAACCCCACTTGTTAAGGGAAACACAAGAAGCACAACAATCCTTGATCTTTCACGTTTTCGACCTGTTGTTAGTCAACTTCTGAGTTGATGTTTCGACTAAGGAGTTTGAGGCAACAAGCAATCATATACATCTCATGGATGATGAAACGTATTTTAGCTAGTCGCCAAGAAAACAGACATATAATAACAATCAGAATACTTTTATAGTCGTAATAGTAATGGAGATATTCAAAGCGGCATTTCTGAATCAAAAAGTTTTTTAGAGATAAACGAGTGAAGGTATTACAAGCCACTTTCATTAACTTCGAGTACGATACCACCAACAGTAAGAAAATGCAGAATATAACATGTCCGTACGATTTACTTCCAAAATCAGAACCATATATAAATGCTGTTTGCCTTAGCATCAACCTTTATCATCCATAATGTTAATGTACTGATTCAGATATCGTTTTATTGATAAAACGGCGCTATGAGCTATAGTTGATAAGTGAAACAAATTTCAGCATGT
>BQNB010089668.1:0-18013 GCA_026074375.1 Tanacetum coccineum
AAAACTTACTCATGACAATGGATCCAAAAGTAAATATTTGAAGGTTGGGGTGTCTAATATGCATCCCTTGTGAATAACATATGAGTTTGGAGGGAACCATCCATATATTCAAAGAATATAACCAACACTCATATTTGCCTTATGTAACAATATTCCCATATTGTTAACCGACAATGGACATATTTAGAATGATAAATCATTCAAGGATTAAACATGCAAATATAGGATAACAATTATTATACGAATAAAAACAAATACCAAGTATCTTTATTCATCAGAAAATAAAATTGTCTTACAATCCTAATTATCCAAATACTAATAAAACATAGATTTACATGAGACTACTAGCTGGAAGCATTCCTATATTTCTAGTATGTTCTGAATGCTTTAGAAAGGCTAATGCTTTAGTAAAAGGATCAACTAAGTTGTCATCCGTGTGAACTTTTTCTAAATTTATGTCGCCATATTTAATAACTTCACGAAGGTAGTGAACTTTGGCACAAAAATGTCTTGCACCTTTAGTGATTCATGATTCATTAGCTATAGTAATTGCTCCAGTATTATCATAATACATATTTATGGGTTCTTTAATTATGGGAACAACACCCAGCCTAGAAATGAATTTTCTAACCCAAATGGCTTCCTTAGAAGTATCATAAGCAGCAATATACTCAGCTTATGCAGATGAAGTTGCGAGGATGCTTTGCTTTGTACTCTTTCAGTCAACAGCACCTCCATTTAAAACGAATACATATCTAGTCTGAGACTTGAGGTCATCAGCATCCGTCAGATATCCAACATCAGTGTAGCAAGAAACCCTGAGCTCTCATTTTATATCACCTCCATAAACAAGAAACACATCCTTAGTATTCCTGAGATACTTTAGAATGTTCTTAACACTAGTCCAGTGAAGATCACATGGATTCTGTTAAAATTGGCTTGTTATGTTCTGAGCGAACACAACATCAGGGCAAGTACATCTATCACACAACATAAACAATAGAACCCACAACCAAGGCATATGGAACATATTTGACACAGCCTTCAAATTCAGCAGGTGTTTGAATCACCTGTGATTTACTCAATCTAAGATATTTTCCCTTGCATGGGGAATACTTCCACATTGGAAATCTCTTTGAGTGATATCGCTTTAAGATTTTTTTGATATAAGCACTTTGACACAAACTAATTAACCAACGTGATCTATCTCTGTAAATCTTGATTCCAAGAATATATGCAGCTTCACCTAATCTTTCATAGCAAAATACCTTCCAAGATAGGATTTTACATCTTGTAACATTGGAATGTTATTTCTCATGATTAATATGTCATCAGACATACAAGTATTAGAAAGATACATATAACTCCCACTAGCTTTAAGATATCGCACCATGAGCTCCTCACGATTTTGAGTGAAACCAAATTTCTTAATTTCATCATCAAACCATTTATTCCATTGCCTTGATGCTTGCTTAAGCCCATAAATGAAACGATTTAGCTTGCATACCCGGTTTTGGAATATTTTTGGATTAACAAAACCTTCAAGTTGCTCCATGTAAACCTCTTCAGAGAGATATCCATTAAGGAAGGCAGTTTTGACATCTATTTTCTAAATCTCATAGTCATAAAACGCTGATATGGCTATAAGAATCCTAATAGCTCTAATGTCTGCAACAGGAGAGAAGGTTTCCTCATAATCAATTTTTGAGGTTTAAGTATAGCCCTTCGCCACAAGACGTGCTTTATAGGTGTGTACATCTCCATCCATGTCGGTCCATTCTTCTTGAAGAGCCACTTAGCTGCAACAGATTTTGCGATAGTATGAATATCAACTAAGACCCGAAACTTGTTGTCTTTCATGGATTGCATTTCCACAGTTATACACTCAAACCATTTATCAGACTTAGGGTTTACATGCAGCATATATTAGCGGGTTCACCAAGATCCCCGAACTCCATGCTCCCTCAACATCGGTTGTATAAGCACATACATTTGAGCGGCATTTTTCGTGTCCTTGTGGACCTACGAATAGGAATGATATCACTTTGAGGTTCATCTATTAAAGATCATCCTCTTCATGATTTAAGCTAGTGACTATATAAAAAATATAAGAAGTGAAGCCATATCCTTCCTTCTGAATAATTTCAGATCTTCTAGACTCCCACTTGCTTCTTAAGTTATAAAGAACTATTCATGAGGAATTCAGCATTCCGAGCAACAAGGAACTTATTGTTTTTCTACGGGTAGGTATATAAAGAATATTCCATTATTTTTTCTTTGGGTATCCTACAAAGATACACTTAATAGACCTGTGTTCTAACTTGTCATGCTTGGTAAGAGTATCTCGCTTAACAAGTGCCTCACAACCCCAGACTTTTAAGTAAGACAGCTTAGGGGCTTGCCCATGCCATACTTCATATGGTGACTTTTCAACCTTCTTAGTTGGAACCATATTAAGAATGCGTGCAACAGTCTCAAGGGAAGAATCCTAAAAGGACTTTGGAAGAGTTGTTTGACTCATCATAGAGCGAACCATATCTGTATGGTTTTCTATTTCCCTCTCCGACACAGTTTAAGGAGCGGTCCATTGTGTTGTGGTGTGTACAGGAGGAGTACGACGGGCGATTATCCCATGCTCCTTTAGATGATCCAAAAACCCTTGACTCGTATACTCGCCCCATGATCAGAACGTAGCGATTTTATGGTCTTCCTGAGTTGATTTTCTTTTTGAAACACTTTGAAAGTTTCAAACACTTCATGTTTATGCTTTAACAAGTAAACATAACCATAACGACAAAAGTCGTCAGTAAAAGTGACAAAGTAGCTAGCTCCTTGTCTTGACGTGATCTTAAATGGGCCACATACATCAGTATGTATTAGTCCAAGTAGATCTTTGGCCCTTTCCACTTGATGTGTGTAAGGTTTTCGTGCCATCTTTCCAGACATGCAAGGGACACATTTTTTCAAAAGCCCTAAGGTTAGTTGAATTAAGAAGTCCATTATGTTGCAACTTTTTAATGCATTTCTTGCTAATGTGTCCAAGACGAAAATGCCACAAGAGAGCTGAGTCAAAGTTTAGCTTGGCTTTTTTGTTGCTTACAGCATACATAGAACTGTCAATTGCATTAGGATTAGACAAATTAATTTCAAAAATACCATCCCTTAGGAAAACGCAAAAATAAACCAAATTATTCCTAGAAACTGAAATTGCATTATCCACGAAACAGTTAACATAATCTAGAAACTAAAATGATTCCCCTAGTAATAGATGGAGCATAATGACAACTGTTCAAAATAATAACTAATCCACTGAGGAGACATAAATGATAAGTTTTAATCGCTTCAACCGCTTCACGCTGACCATTGCCCACGTACAAGCTTAAAGCTTCTGGTTTCAGTTTCCTACTTCCCCTGAGACCCTGAGTTGTATTACAGATGTGAGTGCCACAACCAGTATCATAAACCTAAGATTTATTAGGAAAAATATAGAGTTCTATAGTGAAGATACCTGAACCGCTAGCTCCTTGAGATAGCTTCTTGGTCTTCAGCAACTCAGCTAAATACTGAGGACAGTTCCTCTTCCAATGACCTGTATCACCGCATTGATGACAGATTAAGTCCTTAGCTGGATTTTCCCTCTTTGGTGGAGGGGGAATCTTGGGTTTGGGAGCATAAGCAAGCTTACTTTTTCCCTTCCTTTGATTTTGGCCCCTAGCAGCCACCTGCGGTTTCTTTTGCTTGTTATTCTTTTTCTAGACTTTGTCTGCCCAAATTGCATGAAGTGCAGGATCTTTCTTGGTCAGAGTTTGCTCATGGAGCTTCAGCATAGCATGCAACTCATTAACCGTCTTCCTCATGTTGTACATATTGAAATTCTGCACAAAACTATCAAATTTCTTGCATAGAGAGATCAAAATGAGACTCACGCCAAGGTTAAGAGACACGGGGTGGCCTAGGCGCTCAAGATTGTCTATATAGCTCTTCATTTTAAGAACGTAAGAGCTAACAAACTACCTTTCTTCCTGTTTGCTAGAGTGAAAATCTCTCACAGTCCGAAGAAGCCCATGCTCTGCTTGTTGAGCAAACAAAGTTTTTAACTCCTGGAACATGTCATAAGCACCAAGGTTTTCTACATTTCATTAAATATCTGATTCCATAGTCATGAGCATGAGTCCAGCAATCTCTTTTGATCCTTTAACCCATGCAGTATGAGCTGCAAGGGCTTCTGGAGCAACTTGCTGACCAGCTTGAGTTGGGATAGGAGCAGGAGGAATTGGCTGCTCTAGGTAATCCAACTTATCCTTAACTAATAGTACAATCCTAAGTTATATGTACCAGTCAATAAAGTTGGGTCCAGTTAGTTTTTGTTTCTCGAAGGAACCCCTAAAAACCGAATTGGTAACTACAGAGGTAGTCATCTACAATCAGAAAAAGTTCAAATAATTAGTATTGTCGATAATTAAATTCTTAAAAGAATTAACTACCCAATTAATTACTAGTAAGAATAAGATCCAACTTGACCTCCCACTTATTACTGGAAGTCTGACTAACCAACGAGGTAAAACAAGTAGGCAAGAGGTAAGCGACGAGCGTTATTGCATAGAATCAACTCTTAGTTTTATGGAGACTTAGAAATTTATAAAGTCTTATAGTAATGTCAAATCCTATTTTGTCTCATCTTTGCCTCGTCCTATGGTCCTAACCAGGTAACTCAATTTAAGTCGATCAAAAGAACGTGCTAAATTGACATAGATCTGACCTATTGAAAAAATCGCCATGGTGGGAGAGCCCAAAGTCTGACCAGAGAGGTCAACCCAAATTGCACGAGTTTCTTTTCTTAATTTTTGGCTGGCAATAGACTAAAACTTCACAGAGGGTATACACATAAAATGTGGACAAAGTCGTGTACAAAAGCATCAAAACATCTTGTAGCACAATTAAAAAAACAAAAATTTCGTTAACCTTTTTGTATAGTCATCATTATTGGTCAATTTCTTTGTAGCTTCCATTTTGCATGGGCAAAGAAGCGGAGAACAGGTCAGCACGAAGATATTAAAAACATGACTTCTTTTGGGAGCCGAGCAACCCGCCTAACTTCTCTTATAGTTGTCCATAATGGGGAGCCGTACTTCCAATTGCACTAATGATAGAATTAATGTTAAGTAAAAAACCTTTGGTTAACATTAGTTTTATATTTTCCAATATCGCGAGAAGAATTACAAATTGATCAAACCCTATATTGTCTACGCAATGCGTTGAAAAGACACAAGTTATTCCAATAATTCCCTCATATTCCCGAAGCAAGTATGTGGGTGCGGGAGAAGATTAAAGATCAATTTAACCCTAGAAGTTCACTAAAGCCAAGGAACAAGTTAAACCATGGTGCAGTAGTGATTCATCATAGTAATAAAAGCATATAAAAAAAATAAATTACACAAGAATCCAAATATTTCATAGATTATGTCCATATTAAAATTTGTCCAAAAATCCCAGTTTCACAATATCACATAATTGGTCACAAGGAGTAAGGCCTACAGTAAAAAATTATCAGACATGTTCAAACCAAAATTCATGTATAAGTATTAGTCAATTTTTAGAGTTTCATAAAGTCTATTTGCAAATATTGGGCAATCACATGGCATATCACATATAAGCAATTAAAACAGACAGAAAGATGGAGTAGAAGTGAAGACAAACTCTTATATCGAAAGCAGTATTTCATATAATGCCTTGATTCTCAGAAAGAGTCTTTTCACCAACCGAGAATCAAAAGACTCTCACTAGGTTTTCTCTAAAGTGCCTAATCCACAACATCCATCGATATCAACACAGATTGAGTCTGTCATAAGTCCCAAGAAAATAAAAAGAATATATGCAGCTTAATTAACTATTAATTTATAATCTATTCTTCTTATTAACAAGTAACATTAGTTTAGTTCTAGGTCTTTATTTATTCTTTATGGCAAGAATTGCATGTTGTTGCCATAATTTTCCAATTAACAATAATAAAACACGTTTTCCTCATGCAGCCCTAGCGTGTTTAATTCGTTGTAACCCATAAACCCAAATGAGGATGACTCCCGATGCCATTGTATGGGATTAACAACTAGTTAACCTATAACTAACATACGCATCGGATATGGATCTAGTTTGGCATATATGATTAACACACAATAAACATAAAAGAGTATGAGAAAACTAACCTTTGTTGAAAGTCTTGAACAAATCAAACGAGAACTGAAAGCTTTAAAACTAATGGATACATTTCCACCTCTATGGATGCTCATACAAACACGTCCAATGAGTGCATCTAGATGCTAGTCTAACTTCACGTATATCCCAAACACCAAGTGTAATGCAAAGCTACTGAAATCAAGTACCAAAACCCACTCTTGTATGTTGTATCGAAAATCAAGAAGGAGGCCTAGGGTTTTCACCGAATTTGGTCGAACCAAATTAGGGCAGGACAAACCGAAATTCACCAAAAATAAACCCTAGTCGAATCTAACTGTTGTCACGCCTTGACAACATGCAAACCAAAGTACCACAACTTCTGGAACAGACCTGTGATCGAACCACACTAAGAATTCCCCTTTAGGGGTTACCAAAATTCACCAGAAAAGTAATGGGTGAACCGCAAATTAAAGAACCCTAATGAGGGTTTATGAGCTCGGCTGAGAAGAGAAAAGGAAGACCCGAAACTATTTTAAGAGAGTATTTTAGTTGTATGTGTCGTATCTAATGACTCGGGATGAAGGGGTATATATACAGCCCAAACCCAAATCATGATAGAATAAGGAAACTACAAGTCCATCCTTATCATAACTCTATACTCTTTTCCCTTATCCCAAAAACGAACCTAGATACCTCTCTAGAGGCTATAGCCTTAGGCACCCATAGGATTCGCGTATTTTCATTTTAGGTCCTTTGGTTTACAATTAGAAACGTTACGTGAAGTAAAAACGCAACTGAGAAAAAATTAGAAAATATCCCAAGGATAGTTTGTGGGAGAGGCATAAGGTGGCTTATTCGGGCTTGGGCTTAAAAAATAAGTCAGCTTATAAAATAAGTCTCGTTTGTCATGCGGGCTTATGAAGTCATAAGCCTCTATAAGCCCCAGCCCCATAAAAGGGGCTAAAAACTTTAGTCTAGGCTTATGAACTATAAATTACTTATATATCCTCAAAAAACTGACACATATACAAATTTTTTATTTAATTATGTCTTTTTTAGTAATTTTGCAACAATAAGCCCCAGCTCCAGCCCATTTGCCAAACAAGTTTAAAAAAAATACAAACTTCAATTTCGACTTATAATATAAGCCCAAGCCTTAGCCCCAACCCCAACACAAGCCCTAGCCCAGCCCATTTCGCCAAACATACCCTAACACACTGTTTCCAAGTTTAAGTAAATGAGAGTAATGTAAAAGAAAGTGATGAGATATAAAAAAACTCATGTTCTCAAGTTTTTTAAGGGATGAAAATGAAAGTAAAAGAGTGAAAGATAAAGGATTTTGTTAACAAAACTTCCACCCCACTTTTGGAGTGAAACACAACATTACTTCTTTTACTTCCTTTTTCTTTACTTTGATTTTACTTCCCTCTTATTTTTTTCTTGAGAACACAGCTAAGTGTTTAATGTGTGTACCCCCAATAAACTCACACATTTCTAGTCGTATTAGTGCTAATCAACTATCATAATCAATAATATCATAAATGACACATATAATCGATATGAGGGTTCAACCCAAACCGTTGACTTTGTGCCTTCTGGACTAAATTTGTCCTCATCCATTCTCAACTGACTTTGTGCCTTCAGGCCTAATATGGCACATATAACTTATAACCACTCGCTTATGGAATTACAATAATTTTTTTCTAATTTGGTTCTTTTAAATTACTTCCTAATCACTAGTTTTTCACATCTCACTGCTACAAAATGGAGTTATAATAATTTTAATCGCCATGATCGACCCAACTAAGCTTTAAACTACTGAACTTACATAAAGTCTAGGATTAGAATATGAGATGAAAATGGTTAGTTATAACAAAAAGAACTATGATATATTCAAGGAAATGACCCAACACAAATTTATCACCGGGTCTAACCGGGTTCGAACGGGTGTGAGGCTATGGTCGGGTTTAACCGGATATGGATGGGTATGGCCGGGTATGACCGGGTATGACAGTTTTGACCGGGTCTTCGGTTCAACCGGTCTATCGACTTTAATGACAGCGACTAACCGGATTTCTGACCCTGTGTGACTAAGTTTTTGAACCGGTTCGACCAGGTATAACCGGTTTTTGACCGGGTCTGACCGGTTATTACCGGTTTTAACTAGGTCTGACCGGGTTTGACCGGTTTCTGACCGGTTCTGACCGGGTTCGACCGGGTCTAACAGGTTCTGACCGGGTCTGCAGTCGTTATCCAAGGAAAAAGAAAAGAAATGTGATATTGTGCAGCTATCCCAGTAACTACTTACTCTCACCTGACACCAAATCGGACGCTAGCAAGCTCGTTATTACCAAAACGTCGTCGTTATATTCGCTAACCACTTGGTAGCATTCCCATCAGGTAAGGAGGCTAGAGGCTCCTTTTCGGCATGGGTGTTAGCCCTACTATTTACGAGCTAGACGACCAAGTTGATCTAGCTCGAGCTAGAGATATCGAAAGAGCGTTACGTAGACTCGTTGGGAATTTGATGAGTGTTCCTGTGGTTTTCGTTGGAGGGAAGCTTGTTGGTGTCGCATATAAATGAGACTACAACAAAAGCCCCTTTCCCCAGCGCGTTTTTCCCCAGCGACATATGTCGCTGGGGAAAACTCGCTAAACGACAAAATACTCCGACGTGGCATTTTTTTCTAGTTGAATCTTTAGTCACACGTATTGAAACGTTATCCCCAGTGACATGTCCGCTGGGGAAGATTTTCATGAAATTTAATAAAAAAATTTAGCGAAAATCTAAGCGGGAAATTATCCCGCCAGTCTTTCCCCAGCGACAGGTCGCTGGGGATACTTTTGTTCATTGTTTAGTGCGTAATTAGTCCATAATTGTTGTAGCGTTTGATTTGTACAACTTTCCCCAGCGACATGTCGCTGGGGAAACGTAACAGGCTTATTTATTAGGCTGGCCCGTTTATAAGTTAACATATTTTCGGGTTTGGGCTTGTCGCTGGGGATGTTCGTTTGACTTTTAAACAAACTACGTTTTTAGGCTATTTTCGGTCCAATATTCCACATACTAAATAAATTTACTTCAAAGTTAACTGAATTTTACTCCTAGCTACCACTATATGTAATCATAATACACGGAATGACCAAATCGATTAACGTTTATTATCCTTATCCATCTCTAATTGTCCCTCTAGTATCCTTATCCTTGCCTAGCTCATACATTGAACCTCTAATGTGTAACCCTAGCTCATACATTGAACCTCTAATGTGAACCCTTGCTCATACATTGAACCTCTAATATTAACCAAAAACCTTATTTACAATCATAACCGAAGTCGAACACCCCAAATGATCTCTAGGATCCAACTTCAATATTATCTCACATGATGTTGTTCCTATAAAAAACCTTTTTGCACCCTCTTAAAACGTGGTTTTTGTCCTTAAGGTAACGATAAGGTACAACAACGGTATCTTGGTCCGTTGCTACCTAGAGAAAGTGTACGGACCACTTGTTGAACCTATAATGCTCATACGTCCCTTGCTTACATTGCATTTAATTATTTTCATCATTAAACCTAGCTCATACGTTGAACCTCTAATGTGTAACCCTAGCTCATACATTGAACCTCTAATGTGTAACCCTAGCTCATACAATTGAACCTACGAATGTGAACCGTAACCGTACGGTGAACCTATTATGTTGAACCTAACTCATAAACTTGAACCTAATAATGTTAAGTGTTTCAACATTAATAGGGTCAATGTAAGATTTAGGTTCAACAATATCGGTTCAATTAATGAGTTAGGTTCAACATTATAGTCATTATGAGTTAGGGTTCAACATTATTGTTCAATGTATGAGTACACGATCATAGTGATCGATGTTGTCAGACTTCTGTTTATGATTCGTAACATACCCAAAGGTACCATCCCTTTGTTGTCAAACATGACATAGACCCGTCTCTTGGTGGGTCGAACCACACCGGCAAATACTCTTTCGATGGGCTACATAATCTTCAAAATGCGCGCGGTATTTTGGCTTCTGGAGGAAGTTATCTACCTATAGTTTTTAAGAAATGATGTTCACTAAAGAAATCCGTTGAACATCTAATGTATAACCGTAACATATCATAAGATGGGCTTTGAAATATGGAAATATGCGTGTTAGCTTCTAATCAATCAACTAGTCATACATTGAACCTTTAATGTGTAACCCTAGCTCATACATTGAACTTCTAATGTGTAACCCTACCTTATACATTGAACCTTTAATGTGTAACCCTAGCTCATACATTGAACCTCTAATGTGTAACCCTACCTTATACGTTGAACCTCTAATGTGTAACCCTAGCTCATACATTAAACCTCTAATGTGTAACCCTAACTCATACATTGAACCTCTAATGTGTAACCCTAACTCATACATTGAACCTATAATGTTAGGGTTCAACATTATAGGTTCAATGTATGAGTTAGGGTTACACATTATAGGTTCTTTGTATGAGCTAGGGTTCAACATTATAGGTTCAACGTATGAGTTAGGGTTCAACATAATAGGTTCACCGTACGAGTTACGGTTCAACATTGTAGGTTCAATGTATGAGTTAGGGTTCAACATCATCGTGAGATAATATTGAAGTTGGATCCTAGTGATCATGTTTCGACTTCTGTTATGATTCGTAACATACCCAATGGTACGCATCCCCTTTGTTGTCAAACATGACATAGACCCGTCTCTTGGTGGGTCGAACCACACCGGCAAATACTCTTTCGATGGGCTACATAATCTACAATGTTGAACCGTAACTCGTACGGTGAACCTACAATACGTACCATATCTAAATACACTCATGAGGTTTTCAATATCGATATGCAAATGATACAAACAACTCATAAATTGAACCTCTAATGTGTAACCCTAGCTCATACATTGAACCTTTAATGTGTAACCCTAACTCATACATTGAACCTCTAATGTGTAACCCTAACTCATACATTGAACCTCTAATGTGTAACCCTAGCTCATACATTGAACCTCTAATGTGTAACCCTACCTTATACGTTGAACCTTTAATGTGTAACCCTAACTCGTACGGTGAACCGAGAAAACCAAACCGACTGAACCGGATGACTCGATCCGAATGAACCGAGAAACCATATCATTATATAAACAATAATAAAAAAAATTAGTTATTATTTATAAGATACATAATTATAAAAACTTATTAGTATTTATATTTATAAATGTATACAATTTAACATAATTTTTAATAAGATAACCCTTTCCCCAGCGACATGTCGCTGGGGAAACTATTTCAATCGATGGGGAAGTTTTTCGTTTAGCCCTCCATAATTTTTCAATAACGCGCCATTTTCGCAAAACGACAAAATGAAAAGTTTCCCCAGCGACATGTCGCTGGGGATTGTCGTTGACAAAGTCAAAGTTATTAATCGTTTCCCCAGCGACATGTCGCTGGGGATTGTCGCTGGGGAAAAAACCTTATCATAAACAGGTCTGCTTTTCTCACAGACGACCAATACCGATTAAAACACAAAAAAAAACATCTTTGACGATTTTATCATCAAAAAAACCACCACCACACACCACTCATCGCCACCATCACCACCACCACACCACTCATCACCACCACCACACCACTCATCGCCACCACCACGGCATAACCCACCACACACGAGCACCCCTCCTCTAAAAGTTTAATTCTTTTTCTCTTAATCCTCTAAAATATTAATTCTTGGTATTTGTGGAGTAGCGTGACGACAGCGGGGATTTTTTTTTGGCGGGGCAGCGGGGTTTTTGGCGGGGCTGTTGGCGGATTTTGGCGGGGCAGCGGGGTATATATATATATCTGATTATACATTTTGGTGTGTTAAGATTTGTCGTTTTTAATTAGATTGATCTTATATGCGTGTGTATGTACAGAAAATGACGTCGGCAACCCAAGAGGAACCATCAGAGATCGACACGTTCTATCGTCTCCACACCGTTAACGGTGTATTCCAAGATCCTGAGGCTCTCCGGATGTATGTAAGTATTCTTTCAAACCATACTTTAATGAATCATCGATTAATAATGTAGCAACCCGACTAATATATTTACTATCTTGTGTTATTGTCACTACATAGGATAGGATGAGGGAGCTCGAGGCGACGGGTGAGCACACCACTGCAGAAATCAACGCGATGGTCCGAGGCGGAAAGCTTCGCGGCCACATTCCTGGCGTGGGTCCGGTATTGCCAGGATACGTCCGCTCTAGGTTGAGCTATTCTTCACCCGTTGACAGAAGCAATGATGTCGATTTCATGATGAGCTTGATGAGAAGGGACGACAGGTTCGCGGATGCTTTTGCTCGGTATGATTCAGGTGGTGCCAGCGGGAGTGGCGGGAGTCGCGCGCGTGATAGTGAGGGCGGGGAGGATGGTGATGATACGGGGCGTGAGGATGGTGGCGATGACACGAGTTAGTCGTGTTATATGTTCATTAGTATGGTACATTATTTCTTTATGTTTATCATGTGGACTATTGACTTGTTTCCCTAGTATGCTACATTTAAACGCTTGTTTCCCTAAACTATCATGTGCACATATTCGGCTTTTGGACGATTTCGCTATATTAGATTTTGGTTTTGGTACAAGTTGTGGTGTATTTTGTATTGCGAGATGCGTTTACTTTGTATTTGTGTTTTGGTACAAGTTGTGGTGAGTGTATACAGGTTTTGGTAGATTTTTTCCGGAAAAAATGGTAGATTTTTTCTCAAAATTCTCGAAAAAATCTGGAAAATGCCTGCTTCTGTGCAGGCAGCATATAGAAAAAAATCTGCAGACTTTTCCCCCAGCGATCATGTCTCTGAGGGGAACAGGGGACTTTAAACGACAAAATAGTCGTGGTGCAGCGTTGACAAGACAACGAATGAACAAGAGTTACCCCAGCGACATGCGCTGGGGAACAATCCAGCAAAAAGACAAAACAGTCGAGGGTTGAAAACGCGTTGAAAAGTCCATAACACAAAGGACATTCCCCACAGACATGACGCTGGGGTAAAATGTGGCAAATTAACTTAAGATTTATCATTAACTTAAAATATTTTGTTTCTTAGTCAGAAGTATTCCCCAAGCGACATGTCGCTCGGGGAATCTAGTCCACGTGGCACCATACCAATTCCTTTGAACCCATAAAATATGAGTCGGGTTGTGTGGGCCGGCCCACTTTTCCCGCTGGTGGCTTTAAGACGCTGAGGGTGAACACGTATGGTCATAAAGAGCTTACCCCATCAAAGTTTCCTCCAGCGCCAATGTCTGCTGGGGAAACTGTATCCCCTAGCGACATGTCCTGTGAGGAAACGTAAACCCCAGCGACATGTCGCTGGGCGAAAGGTGTCCAGAATGTTGCTAGTTGGTGAAAGAGGGTTGATCACTGTAGTTGATATGCCAGAACACCGGAGGCACGTGTTTGAAGTGAGCCTCAAAAAAAAATAAGAGAAAACGCAACCACTACTGAACCCCAACCGTGAAAACAAAACAAGATTGAACCAATTTTATGGTGGAAGAAAGAAGAAGTAAATCAAATACCCCGAAGATGTTCATTTAAAAACCAACTATATTGTCGAAGGAACGGATTTGTTCGAATGGAATAACTATGGATGGAACAATACACACAACATTAAGAAAAAATTTAATTTTGTCTCATGGAATTGGGAGAAGCAGTGGTGGATACGGAATGAAAATGTAATTGTGATTCCTTGTGTGGTATACCTACCATAAGTACACTAAACGTGTTTGATCACGATCAATTTAGCAGTGCTATAAGTTATTGAGATCACGATATGGACAACACAAGTGTAGAAATCTCTACATGTTCGAGAAGACAAGAAAGTTTAACGATGGTGAAAGAGTAAATTAAAAGTAAACGGTGAGAATGTTAACAGAAAGAATGATTGCAAAACAAAACAAGTAATCTGAAGAGTACTTTGAATTCAATAGATACTAAAGACGCAATGTCCACGTCAATTAAGGGACTATAAGAAACTCAAATTAACAAAATATGGTACAAGATTATTTTGAAGATGATTACAATAAGTTGTAATATGGAACTCTGTATGCTAACAAGGTAAAAACACTTTCAAAGGTTTTATATCATTTCTCGATTTAATGAAGGACTACAAATTGGATATGAAAGATTTGAATATACTTAGTAAAAGTATCGAAGATACGTTATGCTTAAAAAGGTACTACTTATTTTATCTTAGACGGGAATTTGTTGGAACATTAACACACTCATCATAGGAAGGGTAAAGATTCGATTTATTGGGTCTTTACTAAATGATAGATAGCATGGGACGGCTATCTAGAGTGATTCTTGTAGGGAACAAAAATGGAAGGAATGTTGCTATGAAACATTGAATATAGCCCGAAAGAACTTGAATAGATTTTGACAGTAATGCTAAAAACGAACCAATGATTTGGTGAAGTGTTACTTATGAAACAACTTTGAGGGCCTTTACCAAGAAGACATGTAAAAGTATGAAGAGACCAAGGAGGTTGAAATTGGTTTGTGATCATGCCAAGAATGGGAACCCACGAGGAAACACGTTGGGTCAAGTAAAAGTGGGCTACGAGTTGTAAAAGATAACACAAGTGGAGCGTTTATAAGAATGTTCAAGGAGTAGAAACTCATTTTTAGGTGTATTCTTGAAGTCGACAAATGAAACGGATGGTGACAAGCAACTGATCAAAAGGATGGAGGAAACACAATCAAGAGAATATGACTTCGTGGTCATTCACAAGAAGGAAAAGCATGCTGAAAGGATTTCTATAACAATAGGTGGGAGATGATTGTTATGGAACTTAAACTTAATGTTATAGAAGTAAATAATTAAGGGTACTTTAGTATAAATATGTGTAAAGTTTCAGTATAAAACTGAAACATAGTAAATGGGCTGGGTCGTTTAGTTTATTAGGGTTATAACGGTTAAGTTAGTTTGTGTCGTTTACTTTTGTAGAATCGGTATAACTGTCATATGGCACCGGTTTAGTTTGTATATATAGGTATCGATTGTAAACAATCATATGAATCAATAAGTAAGTTGTTATCATACTTCTGTTTGTCATTCTTTTGTTATTATTCTGCAAATCACAGACCTACGTAATTCACAAACCCAAACACACAAAGTCGAATCAAACCATGGTGAATTACAAACGGGTTCTGGAAACAAATTGGCTTCAGAAACAACCTGTGCAACAATCAAGGAGTCAAGTGATTAATAACTGTAGAAGACTAACGTTGGTGGCATAGAGACGACTTGCGCAGCATGTAAAATGTAAAGAGATGTCCAAAATTACTAATACATGCATAGCACATGTAATTGCAGATTTACGAATAAATAATACATAAGCGCATGCAGTTTTGGACTTCCTGCAAATTTAAATTTTTACAAGATTTCATGCAATGCTATAAATTAAGGTATCATTGGCACTTTATAGTTAGAAGGAAACATCTTTCACACTTTTTCTACTGCAATATGTTTACGTACTTATGCCAATGAATCAATAGTGAGTCACTGCATCCATATCAAACATATATCCTCGTTTTTAAGCTTTGTAACAAAAACTCAAATGTTCAATAAACTATGTAAGATTGTAAATCATATGATATATGGATTTTTACTAAAGTAAGGAAGCCATTCCAACTACCTATAAACGGAAATTACTATCTGGGATGGAAGGAGCAAGAATTGTTATATACAAACACAAACCAGCAAGAAATCGACTATTGTAAATGATTATATATTCAAGGGTTAATGGCATATAATAGCAACGTACTTTCCCATTTGAGCCATTATCAGATATGAACTCCAAAAAGTCTCACAATACCCATCGAACTTTATATGAACTCATCTGATATCAGCAACTTGACCATTTTTTCTTACAAAATTCACGTCATGTGACACATGTACATGTCATGTCACTTCTTTTAGAGCGTTAAGTTCCATGTCAGCCCCTAATACACACCGTTAGGTTGTATGCGTTAGTGTTAGGGTTATATGTGTTTTTATTAGGGAAGACAACCTAACGGTGTGTATTAGGGGCTGACATGGAACCTAACGCTCTAAAAGAAGGGATATGACATGTACATGTGTCTCATGACGTGAATTTTGTAAGAAAAATTGGTCAAGTTGCTAATATTGGATCAGTTCATATAAAGTTCGATGGGTATTGTGAACTTTTTGGAGTTCATATCTGATAATGGGTCAAATGAGAAAGTACGTTGCTATTATATGCCATTTAACCCTAATATGTTGCATGAACCTTAATTAGGGGTAATCTGAAAAAGTGAAAGAGTTGGTGAAAAAAAATAAAAAATAATAATGCCTCGCACCTACGCGAAAAAAATTAACGACCCGCAGCAACGCGCGGGTAATCATGCTTGTTTAACATATATATTAATTGTAAAAATAAGACTATATTTTAGTTAAGAACTGATTACGGTAATTAATTGAACGCCATGTCAACATAGATGCGTCCCACTCACTACAACATTTCTCACTCAGCGCCTCCTCAACTCATAAACAACACAACTCAGTCGTATTTAAAACCGACTTCTCCCCTCTTTGTTAGAGCATAAAGTGTCATGGCAACCAAAAGCCATGCCATTTGGGCCCATCAGTGCCACATCACTGTCACATCATTTCAACACAACATCTCAATATACCTCTTATAACACCTCTATTTTCGGCAAATAGCAGCGGAAGCTAATCTGGGGTATTATTTCATAGTACAACAGTGATAATCATAGAAAACGACCCAAAATAGACGTTTTTAAAAGATAAGTTATCATTCATTATTTCATCAGAGTTTTTACAAACAGAGGTCCCAAAATCTACATGAAAACATAAAGTTTGAATGATAACAGTTTAGCCATCTTCAAGTCCGTGCCACTCCGTTCCATAAGATGTTCAGTTACTTAAGATAAACATGCTAAAACGGTCAACACAATGGTTAAGTGAAATTCATATGTTTATAATAAATAGTGTGAATACAAGTCATCATAGGAGTGTGTTACGTTGTTACATACCCATAAGTGTGAATACAAGTCATCATAGGAGTGGGTTGCGTCTAAGCTCATGGCACTCAAACTGACTAGTGTATATATCAATAATGATATATATAAAGATAATGGCCCCCGTGTAGGTAATTGCCATATACCTATAAGTTTCAAATATAGTGTATTTGGTTACCTATCCGGCTAACACAAACGGGATTCGTCAATCCCAATAGGTCTATTCACAATATTCTCGTTCACTCGCTAGTGATTAATGGTCCATGATGGTGGGGTCTTTTGGCATAAAAAGACTTAGACAACAGTTGCAATAATATATCAGGATAGCAAACATTTAGAAAATATTTGTATTCATGGTTTATAGCATGTATCCTCCTCACGGGTTTATGAAATAGAAGATTTAAAAGTGAGGCTATGAACTCACCATAACAGTATAGGAAAATCTGATTGATGGCAAACGTATATCAAGTGAAAGGTGATATGTCAAGTCTTAGTGTGATAGTTTATGTTTCAAAACTTCATAAAGTTTTAACGTATATCTTTGATTTATTAAATTATGGAAATATTGTATCGCTGTTCGGGCTATCATAATCCAGAGGCCATGTAGTATCGTTTGAGGAGCCAGGATACTTTAAATCGTAAACCCAACAAACTTGTCAAAACGAATACTCAAATGGAACCCCTCACATGAAACTCCCTAGTATCGTGATACGATAAGATTTTAGGTTTCTTCAAAAGCTAGTTAGTGATAAATTACGTTAAATA